>JABUQX010066654.1:30000-32500 GCA_015478945.1 Trachelipus rathkii | reverse complement strand
GAGAAAATCTGCCGCTTAACTGGAACGCTCAAAGGAAATCATGTCCCGTGGAATATAAACCAAGATAACCCTGCATTAACCAGTTCTTCCAACTGGTGTCTTCGAAATTTGGGTTTACAATTCTTGAATTTTCTGTCTCGGTCTCGGTCTTGGTGTCATTTAAAACTTTGTTCGCCATTTCGATTTTTTCTTCGTCTAAAGAGGGATCAAAGAAAACGAGGGCCTACCAATTCTGCATTGAAATACCACAATTGGTTTGGAATTTCACCAGAGCTTCTCGTCAGAAGACTATCTTTTGGTCAATCTCCTTGATAGCCAACAAACTTCGCAAGAGGTCAAAGTCTTGATGAGAGCCAAGTATGCTTTGTTGGTATTGAACCAAATTTTGCAATACACTCTAAACGAGAAAAATTACAGACGCTTCTAAGGCACGTTTGTCCTTCATACCTCAGATTTGAATTGTTCCGCGGAATTAGAAAATAATTCTTCAGACAATAAGATTGACCTTGCCACCCACCTGGCATGACTGATGGAACCTGGAGATTTAAATTCCACTTCCGTTCCACTCATTGCTCCTACAAACACCAATACCAATTGTAGGAGCTCCTTGTAATCGTCTCTAGGTTGTGATTCCGTGAGTTTAGTGTTACAATCCGCAGTTATGTTGGCAAATACTTCAGAAGGTAGATGTCTTTTCACGATTTCGTTGATGATACCCGAGTCATATTGTTTCTTGTTGAGCTTCGCCCATGCATTTTAGAATCTCTTGAATATATCGGGTTGAGGCCCAGTTGTTAATCCGAACTTACATTCGAAAACACCTCTCAACATGACTTCAAGAATATGGTGGCGGCAAGCTAGGTAAAGCAGCTTTCTCTATCCAAGATGTTTTCCAAAATTGTACAAGCCCCTTAGAGCCTTCCTGTGTTTGATGCAGATTGTCGAAACACATTGCCTTGATAGTATGGGAGACACCCCATTCCTCGAGACACTCATAAACAGCCAGGGCTTGTTCTTCACCAGTGCTTGTGTCTGCTACATGAACTCGTAGCAGTTGTTCATTTTCACCATAAGAAATTACAACAGCTATTCGTTCTTTCTGCTCTGTCTTTAGAACGTCTGATAGAAGTTTTCCGTCCCAATGAACTACAACAACTTACTTCACTTGTATATAAATTAGTTCCAAGATCTTTTCAGTGTATTTTTCTCTTAATACTTTGCGCCTTTCATGGATGGTGGTTTTTGACACTTTGAACTCCTCAGCATTCTCCCAAAGTGCTTCTATGATAGCTATGAGTATTCGTGTGGCACTTCTGTAAGATACCTTACACTGATCCAACAACAGAGATAGTTTCATGGTTAAAATTTCCCTAACGTTACGCTTCATTCTTTTGCTATGAGATGGTCCAGGAAGTTCCTCGGTTTCTTGAGAAGTACAAACGTCCATTGGCAGCACATCCTCGATATCTTCATCGCATGTGTTTTCTTCTTCATCACTGTCCTCATCTTCTTCATCATCAGTCTCTATGAACAAAAGAAGAAGAGAAAGAAAAGGACCAAATTAATTATGAAAAATGTTAAGTTCTTGCTATTGTTCTTTGTTAGTGCTTTTGTAAAAACTAAACAATAGAACCAGGGGACGTAAACGACTTAGTAAAATGGATCAATATTCAAGCCAAAAATAAAAGAATCTACCATATGCGGGAACATTACCGCTTTGAATTGTGCTCGTTCATTTCGCAAGTCCTTTTGTAGTTTTCTTTCTTCAGCTCGAGCTAACTTCAGAATCAACTCCAAGCATTAGCGGCCGACCCTTTTCCCTTTGATTCAAAAGAAACTCCTGGTCTTCTTCTGATTTCATCATGGCCAAGGCATCTTGATGAGCGATATCAAAGATATCATCTACCTTTGGGGCGAACTTTTTGATTTTGTTCTTTGCAGCTTCTGATTGTTTATACTGGTCCTTTTGTACATTTCTCCACTCTGCGTGAAGTTTCTCTAATTTAGTAATAGCATCTTTCACATGTTTTATAGGAATCCGAGCCTTTTCCCCAAAACAAGAATTTCTTGTATGGTAATTCTTGCTGAATTTCTTAGATTCAATTTCACAGTACGCAATTTGTAGAACAAAAGTGCCCAAAACTTAACGATTGGAGGGCATTAACAAAACTGGTGTATCTGGTGAAGCGGATGCCTACATGAAAATTTTATCTTTGGTCTGCTTCTTTATGGAAGAGGTGGAAGCCACTCTTTTACTATTTTATTTTTAATCTGGAAAAAAAATAAATAATATACATTACAACGAATATTGGTTTCGGAAAATTAGATGTAAAAATAACAAAACAAAGGAAATTATTAAAAAGGCTCCTTAATCTAAGATTTACTTGAAAATGATGATATAATTGATGACGAGGGCTGTCATAGATGGGTTCGACTAGAGGTATTAAGATTAACTATATATAGATATAAATGAGTACATATAATATTGCCTTTAATGAGA
>JABUQX010066654.1:17500-25000 GCA_015478945.1 Trachelipus rathkii | reverse complement strand
ATAAAGTATTTTGAAACAATATTCACTCGCTAATTACTTTTTGTAACTTGCAACTATTACAACTAAATTAATGAAGTGTATATTATATAATAAATATTTTTCCGGTTCCAAATAAGTGATGGTGTTGGGGCAGCTATTGCTTCTGCTGCATTTGTAGATTTTGGAATCATAACCAGTGATAAAATGCAAAATGTTATCGATAACTAAGTACTAAGCTTTCTAAATGAATGTTTTATAAATTAATATTTAAATATTAATTTCATTTAATTAAATTAGTTTTCCTGTGCTCTAATTTATATACGAATTATCTTAACTTTGCCGAAATAAATTGAGAAGAGAAAAAAATAAATTGAGATCATCAGAACGACAGAAAGAAGAAGAAATCATGTTCGAAAAAGTAGCTGGAATAGGTTTTCATGGCAGAAAAGAAAGCAACTCATCAAAATATTAAAATTAATGGAAAATATTACACATTTACAATACTGGAAGAACATTACGTTATCACTGATGAACCCGGTAATTTAAAATTCGTATAATCTTAATTCTAAGTATATATGTTACATATGAAAGTATATTGATATAAATTAATAAATGTTAATAGCAAGAATGTTACTTTAGTAATTTGTCGATCACCATTTCGCAAATTTTTTTCAGATGGCTTTTACCTTAATCATTTCACGCCAAAGAGTAGTAGAGGATTTGACATAGCTAATGGAATTTTTATGCAGGTTAAAGGTACAGAGCTAGAGAAAAATTGGTTTTAGTAAAGGGAGACGGAACAAATGTGAAAACAGGTCATTTACATGAGTCAATTAGATACTTAGAATTGTTTCTTGGTGAACCATTGGTATGGGATATTTACCTTTTGCATCTTCTCAATGAGCTCCCATCAAGACACGTTTTCATGGAACTAGATTGTTCAACGAAAGGGCCTGATAAATTTGCTGGACCAACAGGCTCGAAATTGAATGGAAATGTATATGAGTTGAAAGTTGTTAAATTTAAGCCCACACCATATGCTGGATTTGCCATGTTAGACAATCAAACTGTAGATAACTGTCTACCGATCAATACTATGCATATCGCATTTGCTGGGATGTGATTACTGGCGATCTAGATGATGATCTAGCTTTGCTAGAAGTTGGCCCATTAAATCATTCCCGTTGACTTACAATAGCTTGTAGAATTCTCCGTTTCTATGTCTCAGTTTTAAAATCCACCAAGATTTTTAAACTTATTGCAGAATTCATGGTAACTGTTTCTTTTTTTCCTGGTTTCATATAAAAATTAATAAAAACTTTACTGATGGAGCAAAAAAGCTTATTTTACTTGATTCAAAAAAATCAATAAATTTTCAGAAATTTCTATAAGGGACACTTGCTATAAAACTTTAGATAACAACAGTTACTTTGCTCATGGGGAAAATATTTTAATTGCAATGTTGGCTGATGAGAATGAACAGGTTAGGAGGAGAGCTGTCAATAAAATTTTGTATATGAAAGGAATTAAACCTAGCTTTGATTATGAAGATGATTTGGCAGAAGGAATAGTTGAAAGTGATGATGAAACTGAAACCTGTGATAATGAAAGTGAATACCCATATATGAATAAAGATGTGTGAATATTTTTGAAGCCAAACATTGATTTCAAGGCATCATATTATAAAAAAAAAGACACCAATTCTACAATGGCAAACAATAACAACCATTTTAAGAGGATTAAATGGAAATGATATTGAAAATTTTATTCAAAATCCATTAGAATTAGGACATGAATGCCATAGTCAGAATGTAGAAAGACATATAAAACTGATTACAGAGGCTTTTGCAGCAGTAGTTGGTCATGATCGTAGAGACGGACTCATTAGGAATAAAATTAGATCTAGGAAATTGATGAAAAATTTTGTTTCAAAAAGTTACTTCAAATTCTAGCTTTTAGATAATAACATTTAAGTTGATTCTTATACCTCTAGGATCATAACAACTAATACTACACATATTCTTATTTCTTATAAATCTTATAAATTATTACCATTAATTTAAAAAAATTAGTTTTACTTCCTTTTTGTCCCAGTTTCCAAAGATTGGACGGCTACTTGTTATTGAATTATTACCATTTAATTATATGTATTATTAAATAAATTTAAAAATTTAAAATTTTATGAAAAAATTTATACGACAAAATTGTATAAAATATATTTCGCAACTTTTAGAAATAAAATATTTATTTGTAACGCATTTAGTAAAAGATATATACCCATTTTTGTATTTTTAACGATAGCAAATTCCATAATTTTGAATGTCTTGAACATAAAGTCAAGTGGGTCGACGAAAAATAGTATCCACTGAATTTTTCTTCATAATTGTGTTTTTTAACATATATCGGTGTTGTTTGGAAATTTTTATATTTAAAAACACAAATATTATTGTGTGTATATTTTATATATATATATATATATATATATATATATATATATATATATATATATATATATATATATTATATATATATATATATTATTACAAATTCTATTTAGTGATATATATATATATATATATATATATATATATATATATATATATATATATATATATATATATATTATATATATATATATATAATAATAATATAACATAACCTTATATATATATATTATATATATATATATATATATATATATATATAATATATAATATATATATATATATATATATATATATATATATATATATATATATATATATAATAACTAATAACATATAATATAAAAATATATATATATATATATCATCATAATCCATGGTTCGATCGTACTTGTTCTCTGGCCATTCAGACTAGAGACAGTACGTATCGGGAGTGGAAATATTCTCGTTCTCCTATCACTCTTGCTAATTTTCATTCAGTCAGAAATCGTTGCAGGAATATTCTTCGACGAGCAAAGCTGGCTTTCATCAAACGAAAGTGCGCTAACCTCCTTGGTTCCTCGTACTGACAAATCTTTCTGGCCTCTTGCCAAAAACATCTCTAACAACTTCTGTAAATCTACCTTTCCTCCTCTTATTCAATCTGATGGTTCTGTTGCTAATTCTCCAACTGAAAATGATAATCTCTTTGGCTTCTTATTTTCATCAAACTCAACCATGGACGATTCTGGCATTCCTCATCCTCCTCCTCCTTCTCCTCTCAGGTGTCCTATGCCTTTGCTTGTGATTACTTTCGATCGGGTGCATGGGGTCCTGAAATCTACGAACGTTAGTAAGGCGGGTGGCCCGGATGACATTCCTCCCCGAGTTTTGAGGGAGTGTGCTTCCGTGCTATCCCCGCCCCTCGTTCTACTATATTTTCTATGTCTCAATACTAACACTTTCCTTCAGTGTTGGAAGCACGCACATGTCCAACCTATTCCGAAAATAGGAAGCCGCTCTGATCCTTCCAACTATTGCCCTATAGCTCTTACTTGTATTCTATCTAAGATCTTTGAATCTCTTCTCAACTCTCATTTCTTAATTCATCTGGAATCTCATTCACTTCTTTCCGATCGCCAGTATGGCTTTCGGCGCTCGAGGTCTACTGGCGATATACTTTCCTATCTTACCCATATATGGTTTTCCTACCTTAGGAACTACGGGGAGACTTGCGTGGTGGCGATGGACATATCCAAAGCATTTGACCGGGTATGGCACACGTCACTGCTCTCCAAGCTCCCCTCCTTTGGATTTCCTCCTTCTCTTTGCTTACTTATGTCTAGTTTTCTTTCAAATCGCTCAATATCGGCTGTTGTTGATGGGGCGACTTCTTCTTCTTTTTCTGTCAATAATGGTGTTCCTCAGGGTTCTGTCTTATCTCCTACTTTATTCCTACTTTTAATTAATGATCTTCTCTACTTGACTACATCAACTCTATTCACTCTAATATAAGATGACTCAGCCCTTCATTCTTCAACTCATTTCCCATTTGCTCCATCTTTTTATTTCTAGAATCGCCTCTCGTCTTAATCTTTCGATTCTATCTCGCTGATCTGGATAGAATTTCCGGGTGAGGTCGTCTGAACCTTGCGAAATTCAATTCTTTAAAAACTTAACTTCTACAAATCTCCCTCTCAAAAACACTTTCCAACTTTCCTATCTCTTTCGGTGGTTCTCTCGTCTCTCCTGTTGACAATATAAACATCCTTGGCCTTAACATAAGCAAAAAATGTCTTTGGAAACCTCACGTCTGCAACACGGTTACTTCCCGGGCGGCCTCAAAAGAAACTGTGAGTTCTGTTTGGGCTGCAGAGACTTTTTTTCCTCTTCTCGTTTGCTCCAGCCTTCATCCACCCTTGTATGAAGTACTGCTCTCCTTATCTGGGGGCTCTGGTTTCACCCGGCTTTTTGAATAGGGTCGAGTCAAAAAGGCCAAAAGGCTTATAAACTGTTCTGTACTTTCTAATTCACTTGACCCTCTATCTTTGCGGTGCGATGTTGGTGCTTGTTTTATTTCTTTTCTATAGGTACCGCAGCGGCAGGTGCTAGAAGGAACTCCTCGCGCCTCCACCTTTACGTCGCCCTCTAGCACTAGGGGTGCTGTGTCTGCGCGAGGTTTTTGTGTTGATATTAGTAACTCCAGGCTAGCTCGCTACGGTGCTTCCTTCGTTCCTGCCACATCTGTTCTGTGGAATTCTCTTCCATCTTTTGTGTTTCCTGCTGAACGTTTAATCTCCCCCCACTTCAAAGCTTGTGCGTCTGTGGCTCATCTGCGTAATTTACTTTAGTTGTTGACTTCTGAGGCGTACAACACCCCCTCCACATGAATAGAGACTATGCCGTGAGTGGTGGTGACAGCCTGTAAACCTTATATATATATATATAACCTTATATATATATACTATATATATTATTTATATATATATATTCATATATATATATATATATATATATATATATGTATAAATCATAGCTTACTCTACTTCTTTCTTTCTTATATATATATATATATAGATTTCATTATATTTTAAATCGCATCCAATAAATTTGGCTTGCCATTAAATAAATGAATAATCAAATGACTGTTTAACTTGCTTTGAATTGAGAAAATATACCGATATTAGAAAAAGTTATTACTAGTATCTTTAAAAAAATGCTTTATATATATTTTCTATTATTTATCTTCAGAAACTCAAAATCTCAATAAGAAAATTTGTGCGTAAAAAGTTACTCCTAAAATTTTTCTCATTTGAAAAAGATTCAGTATTTTAAGCCAAATTTTCTCATGGCTACTATTTACTCATTTGGTCTTAACTTTGCTTGTACTTGACCAATTTACTTGGGAATTGTACTATTTTCTTCGCTTTGACATTATTTCTCTCCCTTCAAGGCAAATTTCATTTACTAGATTATTTTTGGAGATTTTCTTTGTTAATGTTTTTTTTTTTTTTTTAGTGGTTGGCAATTCTCCAACTTAATTTACAATTTTTTTTTTTCCAATTGAATTTATTATTATTATTATTATTATTATTATTATTATTATTATTATTATTATTATTATTATTATTATTATTATTATTATTATTATTATTATTATTATTATTATTATATATAATTTTTTTTTTCGGTGACGGTACGTACATTCACGGTAGAGTCAGTTTATATTCTTTTGTCGTAAAAGGTAGTGGTGTTCGTTATTTGCTTTTCTTTCAGATTAATTACAGTATAAATTCTTTTATACTTGTTACGTGAGCAAGTTCATATCAAAGTTATTTTCCCGCATTGGTATTTTACCACTTTCTATCAATTTGGTAAAATTAATATATAGACTCTACCTAAAAAATGAGGTAGTTTTCAATATTATTATTATTACTACTTCCACTATTACCAATAGTAAAAATGGTATATATATATATATATATATATATATATATATATATAATATATATATTTTATAACCTTAATATATCATATATATATATGCTAACTGCAACATATATTTATATACTGTATGTATGTATAACAATAATTTTAAAACCCATATATATATATTAACCAACCTTAACAACCAGATTTCGCCTGCTGCTATATATATATAGCAACCTTAACCTTATATATATATATATATATATATATATATATATTGTAATGCAACATTTGGAATGGTATATTATTTCAACACTTACTTTCGAAACACGTACTTGTAGATCTACCACGGCCAGGGCCACCAGCTGAAATAGTAACCCCACAAATGATTACCAGATTTATGGCCTAATGTGATAGTGTCTCCTTTATCATAGAGAATGTAAAAAGAATATAATAATGACCAGTTGATTCTTTTATCATAAATAATTAATTTAACTTTTAACTTACAAACCCAAACTCTATAGATGAAGGACGGTAGTATCAAATTGCAAAAGGTTCATTTTTATATAGAAGTCAAAATTGCTGTTACTTCTCGTGGCACTCAAAAAATTATACCTCAGTAATAAAACAATATTAAAATAACTAGCTTTGGTGATGAAATGACACACGTGACTATATATATATATATATATATATATATATATATATATATATATATATATATATATATATATATATATATATATATATATATATATATATATATATATATATATATATATATATTTATATATAATTTTTTAAGAAAAAATATAAAATACATAAAATAAATCTTTGCACTTACTTTGCATGTAAAACTTTATATGTAAAATATTAATGCCTTTATGTCTTTACTTTTAAAATGCCTTTAGAAATTTAATATTATTATTTACATATATTTTAAGAACAAAACTAAAACGTCCTAGTTATTGAATCCCTCGTTCTTCGTAAACGCAATGTTAGGAAGACTATGCATATACAATGACCATAGGACCAAAAAAAAGAACATGAAAACCTAACTGAAATATTAAAGTAAAATATTCAAGAAAAATTACAGTATCTCAATATTTATTATTAAAGCTATTTGAACAATATTCTCTATTGAAGTTAGAAGACACCATTTAAATAAATATTTATATTATATATCTATATTAAAATAAGAGAAAATATTTAATAAATAAATTATATCAAATAACTTTTAAATAAAACCATTTACTTCATAGAAAAAAATAATGTATTAACCAACTTATCATAACACGTTACCTTGTGACGTCATCGATGGAAAAACTGGAACCAGCAATGCTCTCGTTCGGTACATAAATATATAATAAATAAATAAATTTTATCATTAAAACGAAAATTATTACCTTAATAGATTTATCTGCATGTTTTAGCACCTTTTAAACATCAATACGAAAATAGTTATGAATAAAACCTTTTAAATTTTTCACCATATCATAAACGTGTAAGCTCTTTAACATCACAACAAATTATTGCAGACGCTTTCCAGAATAACGGTAAATGAGATCTAATAATCTAACAGACGGCAAAATTACATAGATGCCACATTACACACAATATAAAAAAAAAAACCATGCGCAATCAAAGGAATCCCAGACAGAGTGTGAAA
>JABUQX010066654.1:5000-7500 GCA_015478945.1 Trachelipus rathkii | reverse complement strand
ACTTTTTATTAATTATTATTTCATTTGTGATTATTTATAATTATTATTTATTATTAATATTATTATTATTATTATTATTATTATTATTTTATATTTTTATTATTATTTTATTTTATTCTTCTTATTTTCTCTCTATATTTTTCTTGTTGTAATTGTTATCATTATTATTTTTATTATTATTATTGATATTTTTATTGTTATTATTTTATTCTAGATGAACTCATAAAAGATATGTCGGCTTCTCAATTACTTGTTCATGTTATTATTACCATTTGGATTATTACTGTTGTATTTAGTATTGTGAAATATTACTATTTTATCTGTTTTTATTAATAATCTATTACTGTTATTATCAATCTTATTGTTATTGCTGTTCTTTGTTGTTATTATTATTATTATTATTATTATTATTATTATTATTATTATTATTATTATTATTATTATTATTATTATTATTATTATTATTATTATTATTATTATTATTAATTATTATTATTATTATTATTATTATTATTATTATTATTAGTTATTATTATTATTATAATTATAATTATCATTATAATTATTATTATTATTATTATATTATTATTATTATTATTATTATTATTATTATTATTATTATTATTGTTATTATTATTATTATTATTATTAATTATTGATATTATTATTAACCAGAACATAATGCAATGACTGCAAAATTACAGAAGCTCTTCATATTGGGAAAGAAATTTTTATGAAGTTAGAACAGCTTATTTCGTCACTCATTGAGTAAGATTTTGAAAAAGTTTGGAAAAGACACAAGATATCAAACAGCAGAACTTTCAGGTGGCGAATGAGAAAGAGCAACTGACTATAGGAAAAATAAATATCCCGAGTTGTTGCAGGTTTCTATTAATTTGAGAGAAAAATTTTCATTAATTTTTCTAAAAGTTATTTATTTGATGTGTCTTTTATAATCATTGACTACCTCACTCAAAGGAAAATTAAGTAATAAACGTTTAAATATAATAGTAAGATTCCTATCAACCTTTTTATCATATGCAACTGATTAAAAAGTATTTTCTACATTTGGGATAGTGCACAACAAGATCAGATATAGACTGGGAATAGCTAATAGGAGAAAAGTCTTTCTGTTCAAAAAATTTTTATAGGGAAATTATAAACTATGAATGGGATATAAATGATGAAGGAACTAAGAATATGTAGCAAAAAATTCTTATGTAATTTTATATATATATATATATATATATATATATATATATATATATATATATATATATATATATATATATATATATATATATATATATATATATATATATATATATATATATATATATATATATATAATATATATATATATATATAATATATATATACATATATAATAACAAATATATATATATATAATAATATGTATATATATATATATATATATAATAACATATATGCTATATAATATATGTAATAATATATATATATATATATATATATATATAATCTTGCTCTTTAATAATATATATAATATATAACATAAGCTATATATATATTTATATATATATATATATAATGTAATAATATATATATATATATATGTATATATATATACCATAATATAATAATAATAATAACTATATATATATATATATATATATATATATATACATTATATATATAATATATAATAATAATATATATATATATAATATATATATATATAACAATATATATATATATATATATATAATATAATAATATATATAATATATATATATATATATATATAATATATATATATATAATATATATATATATATATATATAATAACTCAACTCTAGCACCAACAATATAATAACCATGTATAATAACTATGTATATATAACATTATATAATCATATATATGATTCGACTCTCATCGAATGTGGATGCGGTGGAAACCAGAAGGGAGGCAAGAAAGAGAAGCAGCAGCAGGAAGACTGCAGAAGAGTGTTGGAAATTTGAAAGGAATATATATTCAATTCATTCAATTTATTTAATTATAAGAATACATACATTACTGCATAGAAGTAAATATACAACAGAAATAGTACAAAGCAATGTTGCACTAAGGTTATAACAATGTTGAAAACGAGCAGCCCCAGCGGCAATACAGGCCTCTATTCTGCGACGTATTGATTGGCTGACACGTTCAAATATACCGTGTGTGTGCCGAATTGTGTCACAAGATGCGATTATGCGAGACCTTAATTCTTCGGAACTTTCAACTGTTGCTGTATACAAACCAAATGTTTCAGGTAACCCCACAAGAATAAATCCAATGCATTTAGGTCTGAAGACAGCGGAAACCAAGGTTGTGTACTATGACAGACTGGAAGTAAACCAACTAAACGGCAGGAAAAGGGTAAGTCAGTCAGAAAGATTTTAGAAAAAAAGAGGATTAGATCGTTTAGGCTTTCTCAACGTAAAGAACTCCAAGAGAATATCCTCAAGGAAGTTAAG
>JABUQX010066653.1:52500-64019 GCA_015478945.1 Trachelipus rathkii | reverse complement strand
TATATATATATATATCAGAATGGCTTAACTGCCCTTTTCTAAATTTTTGAAGATTATTTTTGCTTTTTTATTTCTGAAAAAAGGGAAAACAAAACATTTAAATCTTTTCAGAACCTTCATTCGTGAATATTAGAATTAAACATTAATACCAAGTGAGAATCTCTCTCTCTCTCTCTCTCTCTCTCTCTCTCTCTCTCTCTCTCTCCTCTCTCTCTCTCTCTCTCTCTCTCTCTCTCTCTCTCTCTCTCTCTCTCTCTCTCTCTCTCTCTCATACATACATACATACATACATACATACATACATACACATACATACATACATACATACATACATACATACATACATACATACATACATACACATTTGTGTATCTGTCTGATGTTTTAATTAGTCTTTTATTATGATTTTTCTAAAGTTGGAAATACAGTTCTTTGTAATTAATGAATACATTTTGTAAGTTTTTTATCGATTTCTAATAACAATTACTTTAACAAATTTTTTCTCTCTCTCTCTATTTATATATATATATATATATATATATATATATATATATATAAGGTTATTAAGTTATCAGTTAACATTTGATATACATATATATGGTTATTATTATTATTGTTGTTATTATTGCTATTATTACATATTACATATTATTGTTACATTATTGGCTGCTGGTTGTTAGCTAAGAATAGCGATATATTAGCTGTTGCTACTTGTTACATATATTATTATTACATATTATTATATTATTATTATTATTATTATTATTATTTGTTATTATAATATTATATATAAATATATAAATTATTATTACATATTATTATTATACATACGTATTATTATATATTATTATTGAGCATATTACATATTACATACAAGGTTGTTGCTACAGCTATATTATTATTAGCAGGCTATTATTATTAGCTACGTTTTATATATCTAATTCTATATATATATATATATATATATATATATATATATATATATATATAGTGGGAAAGACCAGTGACCCACTTGGAATCCACCAAAATTGGATAGTTCAAATAAAATATTCGATAAATCAGTTGCCGACATAAACAAACATGGCATATATGGCATTTGAAAGTGCATGTGCATGTCATAGGAAGTGGAGGAAATAGAACCAAGTGTTCTCGAGCGACATTATAAAATGAGTGAGGGAACAGTTCAACTTAAAGAAAGAGATTGAAGAAAGCCAGTAAGGGTAGGAGAGTTAGA
Source organism: Trachelipus rathkii (assembly GCA_015478945.1). Lineage (NCBI taxonomy): Eukaryota > Metazoa > Arthropoda > Malacostraca > Isopoda > Trachelipodidae > Trachelipus > Trachelipus rathkii. The sequence continues at coordinate 62,785 of JABUQX010066653.1, read as the reverse complement.
GTTGTTAATAAGGTGAAAAGCCTTCGATTCCACAGACACGCCATTCATACTACATACAAGAACAAATTATGTCCCTATACAGAACAGGCAACCTTGGCGGTGTGAATTTATTGTGAAGATGACAACTCAGAACGGCTAATTTCTTAGAAGCTTATTTAGCGAGAGAAATAATGTGATCCTTCAAAAAAAATATTAAGAGAAGAGGAATAATTGACTTTTTGCTTTCAAAGATTTTACAGTTGTGTTGAAAATTTTGTTCAGTAGATAGACGAAGAATCTGAGTTTTCCGGGCATTGAAGTAAAAATATATTTTTTCCTGTCCCGATTAGATATTCGAAAAAAAAACAGAGATCAACCACCTCCTAGCACGAGTTATTTGCAGATGATTGGAACGTCTTTCAAGTGAAGTGAGTAATAAAAGGTGGGAAGGTGAAATTGTCAGCGTAAGAGTGGGTAAGTGATGATGTGAAAGAAAGATCATTGAAGAAAAGTAGATAAAAAGTCGGAGATAGGAAGTACTCTGAGGATTACCACCATTTATAGATTTAAAGAATGAACCGTTTTATCTACAATAGCTGCTTTAGAACCACCAAAAAAGAAATCAGAGAGAAGTATAGAAACCGAAAGATAGAAGATTATTTTAAGAAATAAAGCTTTGCATCAAACTCCATCAAAAGCTATCGAGAGCCATTGAAAAAGTTTCACCAAAATTCCGAAGAGAAGAGGACCAAAATCCAGAGAGAGAAAAGTGAAAATATCATCTGTTGAGCGTCTATTACGAAAGCTGTTCTTGCGATCAAAAATAAGATTAGAAGAATTGAGATATTTTCAAATTTTCATGCCAAATATATATTCAAAATCTTTTACAACAAAAGGACTGAGGTTAAAACGATAGGAAAATAATTATAAGGTTGAGATAGGTCCTCCTTTTTGACATATATAGGGTAAGGGTTGCTAAGTTGGTGGCTTCTTTTGGAGCAAGTACCCTATATAAGAGGATGGTAAATTAGAAATCCATATTTGAAATGAGGTATTTATTTAACATAAGTAAATATTCAATAAAAGTAAAGTAATAAGTCCCTTCTGTTGAGATACTCTCTGTAGGCGAATTGCAAGTCGCAGCCTTTTCCAGTGCGTTTTTCGAACTTGCCTCAGACTCTTCGTTTAGCGGCGAAAATTTGTGATCGAAATTCAAGTCGCAGCCTTTTCCTTGAAGTTTATCGCTCTTGCCGGGAGGATTTCTGAAGAGAGTATCTTGAGTGAGATTTTCTTTTGATTCTTAATAATTTGATCTGACTGACTTTATCTGACTGAAGAGTATCTCAAAATGACGGGTTTATATAGTATTTCACTTTGACTTATGCTAAAATTTTGCTCGCGCAAATCTTAGCATAAGTACGAACATAAATTAAAATTATTTTACAAAGTTATAATGGAGTACTACATTACTTCCTGCGCTAAACACGGAGTGAGAAAGTATGTTATAATAATTATACAAGAAATAATAACTAAAAATACATAAATTAAAGTAATTAAATGCAAGCATATTTAATTATGTCCGAAGACATAAGTAAACATGTTAAACATATGAAGGTATATTAGTTTATCGTCATGATACAACTGGCTTACATCCGAAGATCTAAACATATATACAAATATTTGAATACATAAAAATACAATAAAGTTATATATACAAAAAATAACAGGTGCATTTAAACACAAGCATATTTGGTTATATCCGTTAGATATAAACAAACATACAAACATTTAAATGCATAAGAGTACAAAAATGTTACATAATTCTTGATATGGAACAATTGAGTTTTCATTAGTTAAATAGGCCTACATGTAATCGAACCATTAAATCCAAGGAAAGGTCCAGTATAAGACGTTTCGACGCATCCATGATTTGACCAATGCGCACGTAGTCGTTGTAGTTACGAGAGAAACATTGCTTGACATATGTAGAGCACGAAGTTGCTTGAAGTTTAGGTTCTTATTTGAAAATTTCTTCATACATAAAAGGGAGAGGTCACAGAACCATTTAGAATTCGAAAAGGAATCAGAGTTCGTAGTGGAATCCAAAAATGAATTTCTGCCCATAATCCAAACTTAAAATGATGAAAGAAATCCATACCGTAAAGGAAGTTACATATGTAGAGGCGAAGTTGCTTGAAATTTAGGTCCTTTATTTGAAAAATTTCTTCATACATAAAAGGGAGCGGTCACAGAACCATTTAGAATTCAAGGAATCAAAGTTCGTAGTGGAATCCAAAATGAGTTTCTGCCCATAATCCAAACTTGAATGATGAAAGAAATCCATACCGTAAAGGAAGTTTGCTATGTCTGACAATGAATCCTTGAACTGTGAGTTGTGAAAAAGTGGATCATAATCCATAATTAGAAAATGAAAATCGAAGTCCAGTATCGATAATGTTCGTTTGCTTGAGTCATTTTCTTCGAAGTGTTCTGATTGGGATTTTGTGTTATTGTAGTTTTTCTTTTCATTTTGCTTGTTTTTTAGAAGGCGTTGATTGAAGTTCTGGGCGTTCTTCTCCGGGTTCACCACTTATATTTGCTATGTTGGTGTACTTCGTATAGCACCCTATATAAGAGGTTGGTAAATTTAGAAATCCATATTTGAAATGATGTTTTTTATTCAACATAAGTAAAATATGAAATAAGTATAAAAGTAATAAAAGTTCCTGTGAGATACTCTTCGCAGGCGAGCCGTAGCCCTTCCGAAATTTCCCGCTCTTGCCGAGAGCGTTTTAAGTTTGGAGATTTTCTGGAGAGTATCTTGATTCTTCTTGTTAATTTATTCTGACTCTGGGTACCTGACTGACTATCTGACTGGAAGAGTATCTCAAAAAGAACGTGGTTTATATATATTACTTTGACTTATGCTGTACCTTGCTCGCGCAAATCTTAGCATACGTACGAACATACTCAAAATTATTTTTTACAAAGTTATAATGGAGTACTACACATAGCTATGCCAAAAAGGGGGACCTATCTCAAGAGCGAAGGAGCGGGGATCGAAAAGAAAGAGCAGTTGAAGTGGAAAGACATGGATTTGATAGTTTACTATGGCAAGATACAAGTTCAGAAGCGCAAGTTTTGAGAATCACAAGAAGGATACCATCAGGACCATAGGCTTTCTTAGTTTAAAGCTCAAAGAAAATAAAAAGAACATCTATAAAAGAAATTACAATATCAGGCATTAATTAGCTGGAGATGGTATAGAGAAGATGATTGGCTTTGAAATCACTTAAAAAATAGAATTAGAGGCAAAGATTTGAACGAAGAATTCAGTTTATTCGAAGTTAAACGGCAGTTATGCAATAGGAAGATACTAGACGAGGAAAAGAGGAAGAAGCAATGGCACAGTTGATATTTTTCGCAAAATGTCAGAAAAAGCATGAGGATGAAGAACCCAAAAAATAATTATATTTTTACAAGGAAAAGAGTATTTAGTGTAATGGAGAATAATTTTTGTACGATTCTTTGATTAAATATAAGTTGCATGAGTTCTGAAATTTGAAAACTGAGGGTTGCATATATGCAGAAATAGCACAAGAACATGCAGATTTTAAACAAAGTTAATTAGGTTTAATTCAAGCGAAAGAATATATAGTGTACCCTTCTATTCCATAGTGATGAAAACGTTTCTTCACAGAAGGTGAGGCACTCTCCTGTAGAAGACTTTAAGAGATTGAACAGAATTCAAAGATATAAGGTGATCGGAGAAGCACAAAGGTGGAGAGTCTGAAGGAATAAAGAAAGGATTTGAAGTTAAGAAAAGTTAAGCTAAGAATTTGTTGAATTCATCTTCAAGATGATCAGAAATACGGGTTGGGAACTACACCATCGGCTCGAGATTATTCTGGATAAAGAAAAGGTAAAAAAAATGTAATATATGTTAATAATAATTAAAATAATAATAATAATAATAATAATAATAATAATAATAATAATAATAATAATAATAATAATAATACACACAAATAATAATAATAATAATAATAATAATAATAATAATAAAATAATAATAATAATAATAATAATAATAATAATAATAATAATAATAATAATAATAATAATAATAATAATAATAATAATAATAATAATAATAATAATAATAATAATAATAATAATAATAATAATAATAATAAAATAATAATAATAATAATAATAATAATAATAATAATAATAATAATAATAATAATAATAATAATAATAATAATAATAATAATAATAATAATAATAATAATAATAATAATAATAATAATAATAGTATTAGTATTAATAATAATAATAATAGTAATGATACACACACACACACACACATAATACACACACACACACACACACACACAAATAATAATAGCAATAGCAATAGCAATAGTAATATTAATAGTAATAGTAATAGTAATAGTAATAGTAATAATACACACACACACACACACACACACACAATAATAATAATAATAATAATAATAATAATAATAATAATAATACAGTAGTAGTAGTAGTAGAAGTATTTTACTATTAATATTATTATTATTATTATTATTATTATTATTATTATTATTATTATTATTATTATTATTATTATTATTATTATTATTATTATTATTATTATTATTATTATTATTATTATTATTAATTGTTCAATTAGTTTTATTATTTCAAGTTATTTCTCAATTTTTGCTACTTTTATTATTTTTATTGTTTTAACTTTTAAAATTGTTTTGTTGTTCTTAATAATATTACTCAATTATCATTTTTATTAGCAATATTAGTGTGTTTTTATTATTCATACAAATTAATTTAAATATTATTATTATTATTATTATTATTATTATTATTATTATGATTATTATTATTATTATTATTATTATTATTATTATTATTATTATTATTATTATTATTATTATTATTATTATTATTATTATTATTATTATTATTATTATTATTATTATTATTATTATTATTATTTTCCGTTTTTTCTATCACTGTTGTTATTTGAATTTATTTGCTTTGTCTAATTTTTAAATTTAAATTTTTTATTCTCTTTTTTTTTTTAATTCAAATGCACTGATGACAGGTGAATCTTTACCCAAAGTATTTGAAATGAATAAAGGTTGTGAAAATTTAAGTCGTTTTATATGTATTTATCCTTAATATATATATATATATATATATATATATATATATATATATATATATATATATATATATATATATATATATATATATATATATATTAAATTAAGTTATTGTAAATAGAATGAGTTATTATAATTAAGTTATTGTTATTATTATGTTTTTGTTGTTGTTCTTATGAATATATTATTTGATAAATTATTGTTATTGCAGTATATATATATACAGCAATATTATATTATATTATATATATATGATATATTATTATATACATATTATTATTGGTTATATTATATAAAGTTGTTATATTATACATATACATATATTATTACATACATATTATCCATATATTACGAAACCTGTGGAAATTACCACAGTTAGTATATATATATATATATATATACGTAGCATATATATATAAATATATATATATATATATATATATATATATATATATATAAAGAGAGAGAGAGAGAGAGAGAGAGAGAGAGAGAGAGAGAGCAGAGAACTTATAATTCATTATTTATTATGTAATATTTATTCTCTCTCTCTCTCTCTCTCTCTCTCTCTCTCTATCTCTCTTTCTCTCTCTCTCTCTTTCTCCTCTCTCTCTCTCTCTCTCTCTCTCTCTCTCTCTCTCTCTCTCTCTCTCTCTCTCTCTCTCTCTCTCTCTCTCTCTCTCTCTCTCTCTCTCTCTCTCTCTCTCTCTCTCTCTCTCTCTCTCTCTCTCTCTCTCTCTCTCTCTCTCTCTCTCTCTCTCTCTCTCTCTCTCTCTCTCTCTCTCTCTCTCTCTCTCTCTCTCTCTCTCTCTCTCTCTCTCTCTCTCAAAAAAAAAAATCTCTCTCTCTCTCTGTTCATCTTTCTCTTTCCCTCTTTGATCTAAAAATAACAAATTTCTTCACTATTTAAATAATATAAGAATATAAAAGGAGTTGAAATCGATCAGACTAACAACCTCTTCCATTCAATCCGCATCAATTATTATCAATAGTCACAATGAATAAATTGGTGAGCATTGAATACAATTATAGATTTTTTTATTGTACTTAGTAATGATCACATTTATAGCGATAGAGTACTTGTTATATTAATTAATTATAGTTTATTGTATAGTTTTATAGTTTTTTTATATTGTACTTAGTAATGATCACATTTATAGCGATAGAGTACTTTGTTATATTAATTAATTGTAGTTTATTGTATAGTTTTATATTGTTTTTATAGTTTTTTTATTGTATTTAGTAATTATCACATTTATAACGAATTTGTACTTGCTATATTAATTAACGTTTGTTTAATTTTAGTAGGAAAATATTTGATCTAATGATTATAAAAAGTAAATTAGCTCAAATAAAATTATAATATTAAATATGCATTAAAAATAAGAATATATATTAAATATATCTATTTGTTACGTTAAATAAGAAATATATTAGGTATATTCATTAAGGGAAATAAGAATATGTTAAATATATTCACGTTAAGTTTAATAAGAAATATAGTAAGTATATCCATTAAATGAAATAAGAATATGTTAAATATATATTCACTAAGTGAAAAATGGAATATATCAAATATATTCATTAAGTTAAATATGAATATATTAAATACGGTACACTAATTAACTTAATTTTAAATAAAATAAATCAAATTTAGTGATAAGGAATTATTTTTCTAATTTATACTTTAGAATTTGAAATGAGCCTAATATTTTAAAATCTAGTGTGACCAAAGATTTCTTAGAATAAATTCAGTCAAAAATCATTTTCTTAGAATTTATGTACTCAGATAGATATGAGAGATATATGATATAGATAAAGAAAATAAATTAAAAGAGGTAATAGAAAAAGATAGATAAATAAATGAAAAAGAGGGTAATAAAAAAAGATAGTAAATAGATAGATAAAAAAAAAATGAAATGGTAATAAAAATAAATAAATAAATAGATACATTTGTATATAGTGAAATTTTTATTTGAATCGTGAACGTAGGCAATAAGTCTTTTAGCTACTAAGGTGTTAAAATATATATATATATATATATTATATATATATATATATATATCATATATATATATATAGCAGTTATATATAGTTATATTATATATTACATATATTACAAATATATATATATTATTATTATATATTATTTGAGTTATTATATATATATATATATATATATATATATATATATATATACATATATTATTATATATTATATATATATATACATATATTATATATATATTATTAGATTATTATTATTTATTATTATTATTATTACATACATATACATACATGCATTTAATATTACATATATTTATATATATTATATTACAGATTGTATGTTATTTTTAGGATTTTATTAAAAATTGATATATATATATATATATATATATATATATATATATATATATTCGCATTATGTTGGTGTTTGTAGCCCTTTGCTGTCTGCTGTTTCTGAGCGATGCAAGTCCAAAAGCATCTCCAATATTTTTCGGCTTTGGTAAAGGACTCAAACATGGCGGTGGTGGAGGATATGGTGGCAAAGGAGGTGGCGGCTATGGAGGAGGAGGTTATGGCGGTGGGGGACACGGTGGTGGAGGATATGGAGGAGGAGGCGGAGGCTACGGCAAAGGAGGTGGTGGGTATGGAGGGAGTGGTGGGTATGGAGGGAGTGGTGGGTATGGAGGGAGTGGTGGGTACGGAGGTGGGGGATACGGTGGAGGAGGACACGGAGGTGGTGGTTATGGAGGAGGAGGATATGGTAAAGGAGGTGGAGGTGGTGGATATGGAGGAGGAGGTGGAGGATACGGCAAAGGAGGTGGTGGATACGGAGGAGGAGGAAGCGAGGATACGGGAAAGGGGGCGGTGGATATGGGGGAGGAGGAAGCGGAGGTGGTGGTTATGGAGGAGGGGGATACGGCAAAGGAGGTGGTGGATATGGTGGAGGAGGAAGCGGAGGTGGTGGTTATGGAGGGGAGGAGGATACGGCAAAGGAGGTGGTGGGTACAAGCGGAGGAGGACACGGAGGTGGAGGAGGGGTGGGGGGGGGGGTGGGGGTGGGGGGATATGGTGGAGGCGGATATGGAGGAGGAGGAAATGGCAAAGGAGGTGGTGGATATGGTGGAGGAGGCGGAGGATACAGCAAAGGAGGCGGTGGATACGGTGGAGGAGGATACGGCTATCATTAAAGGTACGTGATATATATATAGTATATATATATATATATATATATATACATATTAGATTATCTTGTAATTATTATATATATATTATTTCTATTATTGCCTACATACTAGATAGTTATAGCAGATTACATAAGTTGTTATGCTGATATACATATATTAGCATAGTCATGACATATATTTACAGACATATATATTACATATGTTATATACATATATATATACATATACTATATATATATATATATATATATATTATTGGCTATTATTGTTGTTATTATTATATATATATATATATATATACATATACTATATATATATATATATTGAGTGTATTCTATAAGAATAATTATATTTTTTTGGGAAAAAAAAATAGTGTGGACATATCTTTTTTTAAGCATCAATATGGTTTATCTAAATATGAAGCTCATAAATTGTAGTTTTGAGATTTTATTAAAATAGCAGTTTTGTGATTTTTTATGAAACTTTCTGAAAATGCTTAAAATATATTGCACACAATAATAAAGTTTATAAAGAAAAGCAGATAAATGTAAATTAAAGAATTTTTAAAGTAGTATATTCGTATAAAAAACCAAAGGAATGACATTATTTAAATTTGTTAAATGGAAATATTGGCAATAAGTTTTTCGTCTTTTTATTTTATTTATTTTCCCGATAGTTTTAGTTGCCAGATTTTACCATTTTACGATTATAAGTAAGTAAAAACTTGGGTCAGACTTTACTTTAGAACATGCGTGTAACTAGAGAACTACAAATGCTACACTAAAACAAATGACATTTTTGCAATCAGTGAAGAATTTTAGTTCAGAAAATGTATTAAAAAAATAGAAAAGTCTTAAAATAAGATTTTCATATTTTTAATAATCTAAATAAATACATTACGATAGTGTAAAAGAGTTTTAATTTCCATTTCACCAATACCATGAGCGCAGAGTTTCCAAAAATTGCTTTTTATCATGCTCTTGTTTGCTCGTTGAAGAAGGTAGAAAATCTGAATTTTTTTTATATATATATATATATTTTTTTTAACTAAAGAAAAATCCCGGGTAAACCGCAAAGATGGAAGGAGTCGGGGTCTGTCGGCCTACTGGTGAACGAGGGGGGACCTGTCTCCCAACGGCTCCAGCCCCCTAAAAAAAATTTAAATTAAACTCTTGTCTAAAATTTTCCACTGATTATAAAAATGTCATTTGTTTTAGTGTAGGATTTGTAGTTCTCTAGTTCTAAAGTTCATGTTCTAAAGTAAAGTCTTACCAAAATTTACAATATAAATGAAATTGAAAAGGGATTTGAACTTACTTGTTTCATGGTTTAAAAATGCAAATAATTTGGAATTAAAATTTATTTGTTTGGAATTTTTTATTTTTTATTTATTTATTTATTTATTTAATTATTTATTTATTTACTTTTGTTTTTTGTAAGTTGTTTAAGAAAATTAGTTTTTTTTGAATTCGCAACATGAATGATTCATCATTAACAAATAAATCATCGTTTATAACTAACTAACTAACTATATATATATATATATATATATATATATATATATATATATATATATATATATATATATATTATATATATATATATATATATATATATATATATATATATATATATATATATATATATATATATATATATATATATATCGCTGGAATTACTAATGTAAAAGAAAGGTAATAGTTGAGTTAAGGTCAATCTAGAAAAATTATTGTTCTTTTTTTAAAAATTAATCGATGTTTTGAAATGGGTATGAAGCAACGTTGCCACATGTTGTTAATAAAAAATTGCCACAATTACGATATATTTATAAGGAACGTTATTTCGTGATTTCATATATTATTTATTTTAATGTTCGAAATATAAGTAAGGTTATGATAAGTTTTGTTAAGTAGACACAGATTTTCT
>JABUQX010066653.1:40000-45000 GCA_015478945.1 Trachelipus rathkii | reverse complement strand
GGATTGGTGGGTTGGGAGTGGGTAGATGCTGCTGTTTTGAAAAAAGTGAACAAGAGTGGAGAGAGAGAATGGCCTGTGGGACGCCATTTGTAATTTGATGGAGATGAAGAGGTTGTTTTTGTTTGAAACCTTTGCCAAAACGATTGATTTGTTTATTGGAGAGCCGATTTTTTGTCATTATTTACCAGGGGGGAGTGAGATTTTTGAATAAGGATGTTGTAGTGGGGACAGTGTTTCGATGCTGTGTGTTTATGTCTATTGCGTGAGTATTTGATCTGTTGGGAAGGGAATTGGTTGAAGCCATTAATGATTTTGTGAGGGAAGTGAGGGCTGTGGTTGTAGAAGTGGTTGCATTTTGAATCCGTGTTCGAAATCTGGGAGAGTAATGGGGTGGAAATTTTTGTTTAGTATTAATTCTCAAGGGGAAAGTATAATGGAGCAAAAGCAGAGAATGGGCGGTAGGAGAGAGGGGAGTAGGGTCTTTTTAGGTTGATTTTGGGATTTAAATATTGCTTGTTTCCAGATTGTATATAGTTAAGTGCCAAGTATTGTTTGAAGATGTTCATGTAGGAGGATTGCTTTTTCTCGAAGGTGTTTTATGTGTAGGTTTGATATTGAGTCTGGACCTGTTGCTTTTGAAATTTTTGAGTTTTAAGATTATTTTGATACATGTTGGTTGTGAATGGGGGTGGGAGGTTGTGGTTTAATTTTTTCTAAGTTGTTTTTTTATTTTCCTATTATCAGGGGTGGGTAGGTTTCCGGGAGATGTTTGCATAATGTTACAAGACTGTCTGATTGTTATTTTGGGGAAGGGGGGAGTTAGTTGGGTAAAGATGGGATTCGGGGATTGTGGGTTGGTTTTCAGAGTTGTTTAATTTTTTTGATGACTTGCCAGGTTTTTTTATTGCTATGTGCAAGATATTTTGTTGTAAGTATTCTGAAAACTTATCGGTGGTGTTGGTGGTTATGAGGTTAGAGATTTGGACGTTTAGGTTTGTTATTTGGTTGGAAATGTGTGGGGTGTATGGATTGAGTTTTCGGAGGGAGTTTTCTTTGTTTCTTTGTTTAATGAGTTGGCTAATCTCTGGGTTGAGGTTTGGGGTTTATGCTTTTCTGTGGCCTTGCCGTATATAGAGGTTTGCTGATAATGATTGTATGTTTAAGTGAATGATGGAAGGTGTGTAGGGATGTGTATCGTCGATGGTATGGGGTGATATGGTTTCGATTATGGTTAGTAAATGCAGGCCAGTTGCTTTTTGTAGTTAGTGTATGTGGTAGTCTTTTTTTGGGGGGAGGAATATGTGGCGGAATTTTAGAGAAATAAGAATAGGGAGGTGGTCCGATTGTAGGTCAGTGATAGTGTCCAGTTAGTAAGTGGTGTAAGGAGGGGAACAGAATGTAACGTCTGGGGGAAGTAGGGGATTGGTTTACTTGGGGAGGGGGGGGGGGGGGAGGTTTTTGGAATTAAGGATATTAGGATTCCAATTCGTTTAAGGACGTGGTTACCTCGGGGGTCAGAAGGGTAGTCTTTATAGCAGGCGGTGTGGCGTTTAAAATCGGCCTCCGAGGATGAGATTTGGGGATTCTGTGTGGATATTATATCAGTGGGTGTGAGGTGTGTTTGAGGGATGGATGAGGTGGGTGGCGAAATAAGATTTGAAGATGTTTAGGTGGTCTTGTTCACCATATATATATATATTTATATATATATATATATATATATATATATATATATATATATATATATATATATATATATATTATATATATATATATAATTATATATATATATATATATATATATATATATAAACTTTTCTGGGGGTATTTGCTAATATCTAACCCGCTTTATGGGTAATAGCCTCAAAAAGGTTGGGAACCGCTGCTCTAGAGCATGACACCCCGTAAAGAGTTTCAATTTTACAGACGTTTTCAAAATTGCAAGATTGCAAAGATATCTATCTGTATTTAAAAAAAAAACAAGATTTCAAATGATCGCAAAAGAGAGATCTGGTCTAATAAATCTTGTTTCTACTTTTTGTTTAATAATGAAAGTAGCAAGTCATATCGCAGGTCTGATTAGCCCTTCCATGAGAATAGTATTAATGATGTTAATCAAGATGGTGGAGAATCTGTGATAAATCGGTTGTTTTTGCTTACAACAAATTTGGCCCTTTGTATAGTTTAGATAAATACTTGAACTAGGATAGGTATAGTACTTTAGATTTCTGGACGACCAGGTATCGCAGTTCTTGCAGCATCTTTATCAAGATGTAGATGTTAAAATCCGGTCTTGCAAGACATCAGCTGCCCGGTAAACAAAGCTAAAACTGTGATTGGTACTACGAACAATCGAAAGCTAGATATCACTCCCACATAAGGTTAGCTGAAAAGTTCCGTTGCTTCACTAACTAGTATTGTTAAATCATTATACCTAAAATTGAAATGTTATCCCATATATATATATATATATATATATATATATATATATATATATATAATATATAATAATATATATATATATACTATATATATATATATATATATATATATTATATATACAGATAAACAACATTCACGGGCAGAGCCCTTTTCAAAGAAGGGGCAGAAAAAAAAATAATAACAATAATAATAATAATGGGAAAACCCCCCAATCACAAGCCTAACGCAAATCTCTGAGGTAACTGCAGACGGAGGACTTGACGAGAGGAAGATTAAATATAGCAGGAAAAACAGATGAAGGCAGAGAGTTCCGCAGAAGAGAGGTGGCTTCAAAGAAGAATGCACCACAAAGAACAAGCCTGGAGTTCCCACAAAATTCATGAGAAAGCAGGACACCCTAAGTGCTACGAGGACGACGCAATGGTGACAGAATGTGTGATGAGTGATGACAATTCCATCGAGCACCGGCCGTTGTAGTACCTATAGTAAAGAGATAGAGCACCAATGTCACGTTGCAGAGTTAGAGGGTCAAGAGTGTTAGAAAGTAGGGGAAAGTTTATTAATCTTTTAACCTTAGACCTAACCCAATCCAAAAAAAGGAAGGAACCGGAACCTCCCCATATGTGGGAACAGTATTCCATACAAGACAAGAGCGGATAAGACACATATATAATTGGAGTTACTGTTCGAAAGGAAAACATTCCCGCAATCTGAACGGAACTCCCAGCTCGTTTGAGGCAACCTTAGCAACCATTGTGATTGTGAGGTTTCCAAGATAGTGCATTGTTTATGTTCAGACCAAGAATGTTTATGTTTCAATAGGTGAGACGGGAGAGCCATCGTAGAGGATGGGAAAGTTGGGAGGAGTTTTTGAGATATTGAGTTTTCAAAGAGTTGAACTTCACAAGGTTGAGGTGATCCAACTGAGAAATTCCATCCAGATTGCCAAGAATAGAATCGGAAAGCCGAGGTCAAAAAGTAATTCTAAAGCGAAAAAGGGAGCAGATTTGAAATGAGTGGAAGAATGGAGATCTGAGTCATCGGGATAAGAATGAATAGAATTAGATGAGCAGCTGAGAAGATCATTAATGAAAAGCAAGAATAAAGTTGGAGATAAAACAGAACCTTGCGGAACACCACAGTTAACAGGAAAGGAAGAAGAGGTTGCTCCATCAAGAAGTCTCGATATGGAACGATCTGAGAGAAAACTAGACAAAAGTGAACAAAGAGAAGGAGGAAACCCAAATGAAGGAAGCTTAGAGAGCAGTGACGCATGCCATACCCGGTCAAAGGATTTGTATATGCCAAGCGCCACCACATATGACTCCCCATAGTCCATAGGGGCGGAAGATCATAAATCAGTGAGATAGGAAAGAATGTCACCAGTTGACCTCGAACGATGAAAACCAAACTTTTGATCTGAAAGGATAGAATGAGATTCCAGATTATCCAGGAAATGAGAGTTGAGGATAGCTTCAGATATTTTAGATAGAATACAAATGAGAGCTATAGGGCTCAGAAGGATCAGAGAGGCTACATTTCTTCGGGATCGGCTGGACATATGAGCGCTTTCAGCACTGAGGGAAAGTGTTAGTATTAAGGCAGAAATTATCAGAGATGTTTATGGCAAGGTGCCAGAAATTTTTATCAGTAGGAGAACCAAGGAGGTTAGCGCACTTTCTTTGAGTAAAAATACCCTTAGCCTGAAGAATAATTTTCCTGCAACGATTCTGAGTTGATAGAAAATTAGCAAGAGTGATAGGAGAAAGAGAGTTTTTCCATTTGGAGATTACGGCTACTTGTTCGACAGTCACCGAGGCATCCTCCAGGTCAAAACAGGATTCATACCAAGGGTTGGTAGCAAAGAAGCGACTCAATGCCCCCAACTAACCCGATTATTGTGCCTGAAAATATATTTAGGGCATGATGGAGTTGCTGGAAAGTGTTATAATTAATATATATATATATATATATATATATATATATATATATATATATATATATATATATATATATATATATATATATATATATATATAATATAAATATATATATATATATTAAATATATATATATATATATATATATATATATATTGCTGTTGTCGAAGATGGACGGATTGAAAACAGAGGGGTGAAATAAAAGAGAAGAAACTGAAGAACAACGGAGAGGAAAACTGAAGACTGAAGGCTGCATGAACATCCAACTAAAGTCTGAGTAGCTTTCAGAATTCAGGATGAGAAGGCTTTTGAAATGAGATCTGGTCAAACTATTGCAGCAAAGAATTATACTAAATTTAATGAATCCGTTTTTAAATTTTATAGAAGGAAGCATAATATTTTATATTTTGACAAAATTTAATGGAGGAGCTGCAAAATTTTCGACAAAATTTCTTTTCATAAATTTTAATAAGAACATAAAAAATCAAAATTAATCTGAAATATGAATGGAGAAGGGACAATATTTCGCAATTTAGTTCTTTTGGATTATTTAATTTAAAAAAAAAATTTGAACTTGGATTGTAATGTTAATACACAAATTGCACTAAATTATTCTGC
>JABUQX010066653.1:10000-35000 GCA_015478945.1 Trachelipus rathkii | reverse complement strand
TTATATAACATATATATATATACATATATATATATATGCTGCTCTTTGCTGCTCACCTTGCTGCTCTTACCTCTTACTACTCACCTCTCCTCTTATATACTTTAAGAATACCGCAGTTCTTTTGTAATATGTTTCTTTGCACTATCACTTCATTTATTTATTACTAAGTAACAAATTAAGCATTGCTAAGAGGAGCACTTTTTGTGAATAAAGTAGGAAAGCTGATGCAAATTCGGCTTTGAACCTCCCCTCAGGCTAAGGTTTGGTTTTTAGCTTTTCTTGATCTTCATCAGATGAAATGTGTTTCAATTGGTCTGCTATTTTCATGGTGTTGTTGAATTATTTTGATGTTTTGAATATTCATTGTAAATCATGCCTTCACCGGGATGTTTACGGCCAGCAGATTTATTTACTATTCACTCAGTAAAAGAATTCCATGATTTTGCGATTGTTTCGTGTGATTGATATTTCTAATCGTTTTTATATTATTAGTATTGATATAAAGGTTTACACATTGCATAACTCTTTATTGCGCTTCGAGTTGTGTCTGTGTTGCAGGTCATTGCCATGTTGATATTTTTGCTTTGCAAATCACAGCCAGAAGGTCTCATCTCTATATGTTTTGACTACAAGTATTGCCAGGAGATGTAATACCCTCAGCTTTAGGAAGTGCTCTTTGTTTGGGGGTTTGAGAATGTTTTTAAGGTAATATTATTTGATGGAATGAGGGTAACATTTTTTAAATTTTTTTAACAAAATATAATAATAGTGATGAAATTGGTAAAAAGGAGGTATTGCTATTTTTCGGGGAAATGTGCTATAGTACCTAACACAAACCATTATATCAATATCAACAATATATAGATGATCAGAAATATCAATCACACGATCATCACTATATCATGAATCATTTGCATTTATAATAGTAGCACAACACAATAAACATCCGGTGAAATTTAAAGAAGATGAACATACAAAAATGAATATCTGGCTATCAAGCCTTCAGCTGTGTATGAAGCCGAACCAACTGGCACTCATATCTGATAATCAAGAAAAGAAATCAGGTCTCCCTGGGCTGAGGGTGTCTGCGGTTGAGGCCAGCCACAGAAATTTTCATTGTAGATGTTTTTGTTGTGTAAAATTATGTACATTGCTAATAAATTGATGATATTCTATAATACTAAAAAGAATCAAAGAACTTCTACTCTAAGTAAATATATCACTTAGGACAAAAAAGAAGTAGTTCTTAAATATATATATATATATATATATATATGCTATATATATATAACCATATTTATATATATAACACACATACACTTAAATAAATCTAAATATATATATCACTATATATATATATATATATATATATATATATATATATATATATATATATACTTTCAATATATAAATATATATATATATATATATATATAGATCAGCATCTGTTATAGCCGTCATAGTATCTTCAAAACTATTAATGCTACAGTAAAACGGAATACATTGCTGGAATCTGATTAAGGAAGTTTTGCCCACGAAAATTTAAAAAAAAAAAAAAAAAAAGAAAAAAAAAAAGAAAAAAAAAAATATGTATATATATATATATATATATATATATATATATATATATATATATATAAGCTTATATATCGATATATATACTCTCTGCTTATCTATCTAACTATATATATATATTATATATCTCAAAAACTGATGGTTTCACAATTGAAATGGAGTGCCATTTTGGAGTCTGGTAAGAATTTCACATAAGAAATGTAAAATTATTGTTAAATAATTATAGTAATAAAATTAGAGGCCTATTTAGAGACCTTTTATTGGTTTCTCGTTAAATAAATAGACTTTCTATTTAATTTTGTTTGTTTTTACTAAAGGCGCTAAGGGTATACCGCACCATTGGCAGAGGAGTCAGGTCTCTCGGCCTTCCGGGGGGAACTACGGGGGTAGGACTAATTCCCCCCTCCGGGAGGGTTTGGAACCCCGCTCTTTGGTATTTGTTTGTCGCGGGGTTCCGCCCCTCTCCTACGGGGTATGGAAAACGTCCCCCTATGTTCCCCGTCGTCGAGACCCCTAGTGTGCCGTATAAAAAGCAAAATTTAATAGAAAAAGTCTATTTATTTTTAACGAGTAACTAAAAAGTCTCTAAATAGGCCTTCTAATCATATTACTATAATTATTGACAATAATTTTTCTTATCTATAATTTTACCAGGATTCAAAAATGTATTCCTTTTCACTGTAGCTATTGTAGTTTTTGAGATATAATTTTTAATTTTTATTTCAGGGCAAACTTTGGACAGGATTCAGCAGTAACTATTACCTGCTGGCATGTATAATTTTAAAGACCTTCTGTTTTGGCCACTGCGGCTTGCCCCTAACCCTGCTTATAGCACGCATATATATATATATATATGCATATATATATATATATATATATATATATATATATATATGCTGCTATATCTATACCTTAACAACTTATATATATATATATATAACAATAACATATATATATATATATATATATATATATATATATATATATATATATATATATATCAAATTTAAGAAGTAAAACATTGCTTTAAAAAAAAATCAAATGTTAGAACTTAGATTACAAAGGAAAAACCATAAATCGGGGAAATTTTCTTACTATCGTATCGATAGTAAGAAAATTTGGAGAAATGGGAGAACCGATTCAAAGGTTATGGGGGAATGGGAGAATCTTTGATAGAAAATGGGGGTGGGTTTAGTCGGTTGAGAGATTTAAGAAATTAAAGAAAACCCAGTAATCGCTTTGTAGTAAATGCATGGCAGACGGGGTACGGGGTTCCACCTGGGGGGTGGGGACTTCGTCACACATTATGTTACCCTACTCCTCTCTTATATGGCCGTCCTCCTATCTATTGAAGTCAGGCTTCCTTACAAATTGGACGATGGTAGTCTCGAAATTGATTATTTCAATTTTTTAAAACCTCAGTGTGTTACCATTGAAATTTAGTATGGCCAGCCTTCAGATTAGGAGACACCTGTCTCTAAAAAAAAGTACGATAGCTAGAAAAAAAATTAATACATTTTTCAATTCAGCGAACAATTTAATGCGGGAAAAGGAAAAATATTTTATTAATTATTAATAACACTTTAAATATTAGTAATTTATTAGTTAAAATAATCTTTAAATTTATGAAGTTTAAATTACGCTGTTTACTGATACTGAATAAACAATCTTTACCGCCTGGCATTGTGGTACTTCTCCTGGCAGCGAGAAAAAAAAGAAATTTTTTTACTTTTTATTTGTGCATGAAAAACATCGTTTTTTATTCATGTTTTCTGGTAGTTTATATATAAATATATATATATACTCAGTAATTACCAAACATAAAGTATACTAAATAATATATATATTATAATGCTATACTAAGTAAATAAACTAGATAATGTACTATTATTCTATTACTATATATAATATACGTATATATATAATTATATATATATATAATATATATATACCATAGTATCGTTATAATAATATTAATAACGTTCCGAGCTAATCATATATAATATACTTGATAGTTACTAATACACATGACATTTCTGCACCCGTTAGCCCACCTATTGGAGGAGCCACACACGCCTCCAGAAAGCCGGCCACGCTCTCGGCGTATTTCCACAGGCGAGACATGAGAAGAGTATAGCGAAGACGGCTACGGGGAGGGCCGTCGACGGGGCGGGGGCACTCCAGAAGGATGATGCGCTCATGATATACCTGGGAGGAGGTATACGAGATTAGTGCCGAGATGGAGGAATAGCACTCTTGCAAGTTATGAATCTTGAATTGGATATGCAAAAGATTGGTGGTGACGCCTGATCTGCTCCGGGCCGAGTGTGTTAATTTTCGTCCCTTCCTGAACAGTCGATTCTTTCTAAGGGAGATGTTTGGGCGAATGGGTGTAAGCTAGATGTTGATTGGCTGGTGTATTTGTAAGTATATGTATGTTTAGTACATTTCGTATGGCTGTGGGTGAGCCAGACCTATTGGGGTGGTCTGCGGTGGGGAGGATGTGTTGTAGCGATTCATTATAATATTTGGCTGGTAGCCAGGACGGGAGAGGGTAATTTCTAATATGGCCTATGTTGGGGGGGTGGGGGGTTGGAAGAAAGATTATTTGGTGGCGACTGGCATGGGGTTTTTGATTTGAGTGTTTCTGGAAAATTGTGCCACCTGATCTTCAAGTGGATTTTGGGCTGTGATGTGGAAGGATTATGTGGTCCGTCAATGTATACATGCTGGTATGTTGATGGTTAGTCTATTAGTACATCCATGTTGATATATTTCTGAGGGCAGTGTTTTGTATTAGTTATAATTGCAATTGTTTTATACAGTGTTTGATTCTGTGACAAGTGCGGTCGGAACCTATGCCTGCGAGAAGCAGTAGTTTATATGCTGTTGCTGATAGGAGGTTGTTTTGAGGATTTGTTGTGTATAACGGCTTGTGTTTCTGTCGCTGATTGTAAGTTGTGTGTTGGGAGATGGTTTTCGGAAGTGAGTGTGTTTACATATTTTCCTGTGTGGTGTTGTTGAGGCATACACTCAGTTAACTTTGGGTCGGATTGTGGGGGAGTCATGAATGAAGTCAATATGTAGTTTGTTCGTAATATGAGTGCCTAATATTTTGCGGTTTATGTTTTGTGTTGGTACGTGGGTTATTGTTCAGGAAGACTATTGGGTGGAATGGGATTTGGTGGCGGGTCTGTTGGGTAAGGAGACGTAAAGGCTGTAGTGGGTGATTTAAGGGGGGAGCTGTCTTATGTTGGTGTGCAGTAACCAATTTCTAAATAGTGTGGTATTCTTGGGTGTGTTGAAGGTGGCTGAATTACAGAGTGGATCGTTGGGGAGCAGTAGACTTTGATATCGTCTGCTGTATGTAATTTATGTTCTTGGTGGATTGGTTAGAGTAGCGGCTGGGGCATATCAGCTGTGAAGAGGACGAAGGAGGGAAACTGGAGAGGAAGAAAAGGCAGCCTGTGGTGACGCCTGTTTTGTTAGTTTAATTGAAGAAGTGTTGAAATGGATGTGATGTTTTATGGGAGGACTTTTGGGATCGATTGTGAGGGAAGTTTCGCAGAGTCACTTGCATTTGCTTTTTAAGAGGGGATTAGAAAGGCATTTTTGTATAATATTGTATGTAGGAGACAGTGCTTCGAGGCTTTGTTTAAAGTCGTATATTGGCGTGTGAGTATGGATCGTTGATGGGATTGAGGATTGAAGCCATTAATAACTGTGTTGGTCTGTGAGGGAGGTGAAGGGACTGTTGTGCTTGAATGATGCCTTTAAATCCGTGTGGAATCTGGTGCAGGGGTTGATGGTGTCGGGGATATTTTGATATCTAAGTATTACGTTTCATCCAGCAGTTTGCTGATGGTGGAGAGAAGAGAGTTTGGGCGATAGGAGGAGGGGGAGTTGGGGTCCTTTTTTTGGGTTTAAGTTCTTGGCAGAATTAATGCTTGTTCCAAGGATTGGGAGAGGTATATATAGTTGAGTTTTCCAGATTTTGTTAAAAGTTTCTGTGATGAGAGGAATTGCTTTCCTCCTAGGGGTTCAGGTGGAAGTATAGATAAATTGAGTTGGACCTGTGCTGGTGAGTTTTTTAAGGGGTTTTGACTTGTTCCTGCCTGATATCCATATGTTGGGGTGTAAAAGGATGGTGGCAAGTGTGATCTGAGCGGAACGTTTTTGATCCAGTCTGGAGAGTTTGTTTTTTTTTATTGATTAACTTCTATTATTGGGGTGGGTTGGTTTACGGGAGATCAATCTGCATAGGTTGCGAGGCTGTCTGCTTATTGTTTTGAGGAAGGGAGGGAATTGTCGGGCAAGGATGGGGATTCGTGTGGTGTGAGGGAGGGGGGTTGTATTGCGAATTGTTTAGTGTGTGTTTTGAGAACCTGCCAAGGTTTTTGCTGTATTATCTAAACGTGAATGTTGCTTTGTAAGTAGTTCTTGTAAAACTGTGAGTGATGTTGGTGGTTATGAGATTGGAAAGAAATCTGAGTGTTTAGGCTTAGCTATTTGGTTTGTGGGGCATAATGTAACGGTATCATGGTCGGAGTATTTCGGAAGGGAAGTTTTCTTTTAATACATGTGGGACTGATTTCGGGGATAGTTTGGTGTTGTAGGATTTCTCTGGTGACCAGTACTGCTACGCGTGTTAGTCACACTGGTTCTCGAGGCCGTATTAGAGGTTGGCGAATTTAATAATTTGTGTTGTTTAAATGAATTGCATGGAGCGTGTGTAAAGATGTAATGTCATGTATTGGTGGAGGATTTATATGAGATTCAATATGGTTAGTAAATTCTGTCCAGATAGCTTTTTGGTTTTTGTAGTTAAGTATATTGGTGATTCTTTTTTTGGGAAGTTGGTGGGGGAGGCCAGAGAAATGAGAGTATGGGGAAGGTGATCTGATTTGAAGGTCGGTGGTTCGTGTCCACTGTTAGTCTGTGATTGTAGGAGTGGGAAACAAATGTGACGTCTGGGGAGATGTAGGGGGATTGTTGTTGGGGAGGGATTCTTGGTGGGGAGGATTTAGAGTTAAGGATATATTTAAAGGGATTCTATATTCTTTAAGAATATGATTACCCCGGGTTCGGATGGGTAGTCTTCATACAGGGTAGTCTGTGGTGCGGGTTAAGTCCCCTCAAGTATGAGATTTTCGGGTATGTAGCTATTGTTGTTGATAAGGGGGGTTGAGGTTATTTGGGGGCGGGTTTGGGGTGGTGGGATGGCGAATATAAAGGTTGAAGATGTTGTAGGTGGTCTTGTTCAGGAGAATGGAACAAGATTGGGATTTTATTAATGCGGAGGGGAATGGTGTAGGAAGTGTTAGTAGTTGTTTTATGATATGTATGCTATTATGAATCGCAGTGTTAAAAGGGAAGTGTTGAGGAGGTTGGTCCAAGGGGAGAGTATATGCATTCGTTAACCATAGAATGGGGGAGAGGGGTGTTTTGGGCCAGGTGTTGCACAAAAAACCACTGGTTTTTTTTAAAAAGCCCAGTGGGCCCGGGCTTTTTCGTTTTTTTTCACATAAAACCCGAAAAAAAACGGGGAAAATTGGGTTTTTTCATTTTTGCTTTCCTTTTCAGCAATAACTGCAATTTCATATTAATTTAATTATTGCCGTGCCTTTCTTTTTTTTCATGTATAAACTGAATAGTAGCCGAAATGAATTGTCTGTAACGATTTTTTATCCGCCCAACAACTAAACTGAATGACTGAAGTTCTGAATGTTCAACGGGCACCAGCAAAGTTATAAAATCGTGTAAAATTTTTGCAGCTGAATCCACCATTATCACGCAATCAAGGTTTTGAAATAATAAAAGTGCCACTGAAAAAATCTTATTGTAAGCGCATTGTCATATTCTGGCAAATCTAGGGAATCAAGTGCTAATACAACCGTTGAAGTATGATCTACATGATTGTAGAGAAAAGGGATTTCATCTAATTTCGATGGCTGCTAGACATTCAACAACTCAAAAGAAATTGTCTAAATATACCATTAAAATGGCAACTGCACAAAAAGAAATTCTTGATAAAAACATCAAAGTTTTTCTTTGTTTTTATAGCTAACAACGTCTATTTTTTAAGTATGGACATTGAATACCTTCGTTTGAAATGAGATAGCAACCTTTAGAACGTGGTTAGACTCCTCACAATCTCGGAAAAAATCTAGCAGGTCCACTTTTGGCACTTTGGACACGAACGCTCATTTAGATATATATACTATAACTATCTTATACTAATATAATATATATAATAAATATTATATATACTATATATATATATATTATACTATATATACTTCTAGTTATTATACTATATATATAAATATAATAGTATATATATATAGTGGTGGTATCATAATATATATATATACGGTTATATATATATATATTGTACATGGCCGTGTATAATACTATATATATATATATATATATTATATATATCTATATATATATATATATATATTATATATATATAGTATATATAAATATAATATATATATATAATAACTAATTTTATAATATATATTATATATATATAATAAATTTACTTCAATACGTTTCGTAATTATATATAGATATATAGTATAAGTAATATAAATTATAATATAATATTAGTTAATTTTATTTATAGCTATCATATATATATATATATTATAGTATAGGTAGATTATATATATAAGTATTATACTATCATTAGTATATATAGTATACTAGTTATATATATATATATAGTATTATATATATATATATATATATAATAAGTTATATATTAGTGTTGGGCCCGCAACCCAAAAAAAATTGCGGCGGCGCAATCGCAATCGCAATCGCAATTCGTAAGAAATAATTGCGATCGCACCGCAAACGCAATTTGCGGTTAGTAGACGGAATTGCGCGGTCGCAACCGCAATTTCGCAACCGCAACTATTGTACGTTAAAATACTAAAACAAGAAAAAAATTAATAATTATTCAGGCAAATATATATATAGATAATATATATATAATATATTATATTACTAATATTATATATATATAATATATATATAATTACTATATATATATAAATATATATTAATATAATATATATAATAGTATATATAATATATATAATAATATAATAAATAGTATATAATATATTAGTGATGGACCGGATGTCAAAAATTGACTTTTTTTGCGGATGCGGATGCGGATGCGGATAATCTTAAAGAGGGATCGAGGGAGGATTGCGGATTGGATCCTTAAAAGTGAGGAGGATGCGGTATGCGATGCGTGCGGAGGTTACTCTTGAAGTTTGAATTTAAAAATTATATAATATAATATTATATATATATATATATATATATATATATATACTTATATATATATAGTAATATATATATTATATATATATATATTATATATATATATATCATATAATAATTAATTTACAGTTGTCACTTCCACTCACCGTCAGTCAGAGCCCTATTCAAAGGAGGGGGTTTGCTGCACACCTCAGATATTTTTCATTAACTAACGACAAACTACGCAGAGAGCACAGACGCAGGCTTTAAGTGAGGGAGATTAATTAAATTCAGCAGGAAACACAGGAAGAGGGAGAGAATTCCTCAGAACAGAGGTGGCAGTGAATGAAGGAAGCCACCGCACCGAAGCGAACTAGCGTAGAGTTGCTAACGTCAACACCAAACTCATATGCATACACAGTACTCCCGAAACAGCACCCTTTTGTTCGAAGGGCCTTCTTAAAAGTGGTGGTACGCGAAGAGTGGTAAGCTCCCACGGAGCACCTGCCGCTGCTTTACCTATAGAAAAGAGATAAAGCACACCAACATCCCGCCGTAAAATATTCAAAGGGTCAAGTTTGAACTGGAAGTGCCAGAACAGTTTTATAAGCCTTTTGGCCTTGCCTCAACCCTATCCAAAAGCTGGGTGAAAACACATGAGCCCCCCCCCCTGATATGGGAGCAGTACTCCATACAAGCGTGGATGAGGCCCTTGTATAGCTGGAGCAACCCGAGAAGAGAAAAAGAGTCTCGCAACCTAAATCGACTCCCAGTTTCTTTTAGGCCGCCCTAGGAACCGTTGTGATGTTGAGGGTTTCCAAAACATTTTTTGTTTATGTAAAGGCCAAGGATGTTTATATTGTCAACAGGAGGACGAGAGAACCGTCGAAAGAGGTAGGAAGGTTAGAAGTGTTTAGAGAGGGAGATTTTGTAGGAGTTTGGTTTTTAAATTAATATGAATTTCAAAAGGTTGAGACGACCCACCAGGAAATTCTTTCCACATCATCGAGAATAAAATCGGAAAAGATTAAGACGGAGAAGCAATTCTAGAAGTAAAAGAAGGAGGAAGGAGCAGAAAGAATGAGTTTGAAGAGGAAGAAATGAAGGGTTCGAGTCATCGGCATAACGAGTGGATAGAAACGCGAGTTAGAAGATGTGCAGGTGAGAAATCATTAATGAAAAAGTAGGAATAAAGTTAGAGATTAGATAAGGACAGAACCCTGAGGAACACCACTTTTGACAGAAAAAAGAACAGCCGATATTTGAGTGATTTGAAAAGAAACTAGACATAAGTAAGCAAGAGAAGGAACAAACCCAAAGGAGGGGAGCTGGAGAGCAGTGATTCGTGTCATGACCGGTCAAATGCCTTGGATCTGTCAAGCGCCACCACGCAAGTCTCTCCGTATTCCTAAGGCGGGAAACCATAAATCAGTTAAGATAGAAAAAGTTATTATCGCCAGTAGACCCTCGAAGCTCCGGAAACCGCCGTCTGGCTATAGGAAGAAGTGATATGAGACTCCAGATGATCTAAGAAAGGAAAGAGGTGAGAAGGATTTCAAAGATCTAGATGAAACAAGTGAGAGATATAGGGGCGATAGGTTAGAAGGATCCAGAGCGGCTTTCCTTTGTTTCGGAACTAGGTTGTGACAATGTGGCACGTGGTCTTCCCAAACACGTAGGTGAACATACCAGGCTTCGCGTTCAAATTGAGACAAGAGAATATAGAATTGAACGAGGGGCGGTCAGCGGAACTGAAAGGCATACTCCATCAAAACTAGGGAGGAATGCCCTCCGGGCCACCCGCCTTCCTAACCTTCATAATTTTCAGGAGGGCCATGCACCCGATCAAATGTATGTAATCACAGGCACATGCAGAGGACACCTGAAGAGAAGAAGGAGGAGGAGGAGGAGTACCAAAATCGTCCAGGGTTGAGTTTAGAGGAAAATAGGAGGCCGAAGAGATTTTCCTTTTTCAGTTGGAGAATTAGCAACAGAACAGTCAGAACAACAGAAGGAATAAGAGGAGGAAAGACAGATTTACAGAAGTGTTAGAAGTGTTTTTGGCAAGAGGCCAGGAAAAGATTTATCAGTAGGAAATCCAAGGAGGTAAGGTTAGCGCACTTTTCTTTGATGAAGCCCGCTTTGCTCGACAAAGAGGTATCTCTGCAACGATTCAGTGAATAGAAAATTTAAGCAAGAGTTGACTTGAAGAAGAGCGGAGAATTTTCCACCCCCCGATAAGCACTCTGCCTCTAGCCTGAATGACCAGAGAGCAAGCACCGATTGAACCATGGATTATGAGGAGAGAAAGATTTAGGTGAAGAAGGAATGAACTTGCATGTCCGATCAACAATTACAGCTTCCACCTTATCGCAGAGCGAAGCGGTCCACCACCAGAGGTCAAAGCAGCATATCCAATTAATAGCTAGACGTAGAAGCAAACCGCAGGCCCCCAAATCGGCCCCAGAATCAAAGTGCATACTTGCAAACAGCAAACGGAAAGAAAAAAAAAAGAGAAAAAAAAAAAAAAAAACCGCAGTATATATAATATAGTATATAATATATTTTAATATATATATAATTTTTATATATTATATATATTATTTATATTATAAGTATTATTATTTTATTTATTATTAATGAATAATTATTTTAATTATTCTTAAGTTTATTTATTTTAATAATTATTTATTTTATATAATTATATTATATATATTATATATATTATAGATATTATATTATAATTATTATATATTTTATATATATTTATTATTTTTTTCATATATTTTAACTTATTTATAAATTTTTATTTGTTATATTATATATTTATATTTTAGTTATTTTATATTTATAATATAAATTATTGATTTACTTTATTTTATTAGCTCTATTTCACTTTTTTTATTTTTTATTTTTTCATTTTTTATTTTTTATCATCTTTTAGCGATATCTGTTCATTGTTATACTATTTTATTAGTTATGGTGTTTTTTATGTTTTTATTTTTTGATTTTGTATTTTTTATTTTATTTTTTATTTTTTTTAATTTTTATTTTTTATTTTGTGTGAGTTTTTTCTGTACTGACCCCCATAAGGTTTTTATTTTGTTATATTTTGTGTTCCTTGTCAGATTAGTGTTATGTTTTGGAGTATGTATTTTTTTAGGTGTTTTTTTTGATTTTTGTGTTGTCGCTTATTTCATTATTTATATATTTGATTAGTTTTATATTATATATGTGTGTAAGTATGTATTAAAACTACAAACAATTAAATTAAATATATGGTTATTTTATTAATTCAACACAAACTCAAATATATCTATTATATAAGTTATAATTATAAATCATTTAAGTTTATACTATATATATTTTTATTTTGATTATTAAATATTAAAATATTTTATATAATTTTAATGATATTATATTAATCATTTATTTTATTAGTTTTAATATTATCCCTAAATAACGGTATTTAATTACTTTATTATTTATTTATTAATGGATTAAATTTTATTATATTAATATTTTTAATTATTATTATTTAATTATTATTATTAATATTATTATTATTTTATTATTATTATTGAAATATTTAATTATTTATTATTTATAATTTATATATTTATATTTATATTATTTATTATTATAATTTAATTATGCATCTATTCTTATTCTTTTATTTTTATTTTTTTTAAATATTTTTTATATTTTAATATTTTATTATTATTATTTTTCCAAAAATTTTTTATTTTAATTTTATTTTTTTAATATTTAATATTATATATTTTATATATTTATATTTTTTTAATTTATTATTTATTTTATCTTTAATTATTATATAATTTTTTAATATAATTTTATATATTTTTATAATTTATATTCTTATTATTATTATTTATTAATTAATTAATATTATTTTATTTATTATTGATATTTATATTATTTATTATTATTTATATTAATATTTATATTTAAGCCGGGTTGAAGAAACATACAATAAGTATGTTTAGTTGCAGATTTCATTTGAAAACTAACTTTTATTTAGTTTTGTATTATTGATTATATATTGACTCTATTATCATGATAACTCAATTAATCTTTAAATATATGTTGTTAGATAATAAAGTATAAATTACATGTTCATTCTATTATAGATTATTGTTTTTTACATTATTTTGAATATCTTATTTTCAAGAGAAAATACTGTAATTACTTTATTTTCTTTTTACAAATGTAAATAAAAATAATATATTGTATTTTATTAACATATTTAGATTATAATTTAATAGACAGTATAATTATTATATTTATATTACAGTTATTTATTATAGTAATTTTTAATTTTCAATATTTCTTCCTCAGTTATTTTACATTATTTTACTTATTATTATTATTATTATCATTTATCTTATTATGTCTATTATAATTACAATTATACCATGTGTATATTATACTATATTATGTGATTTAATCTAAAATAATTTCTATCTAATTTAATTTAATAAATGTATTATTTATTAATTTTTGTCATTATTATTTTGATTTTTTATATTATTGATTCTGTATATGGTATTATTTCTCTCGTTATTATCGTTAAGTTATAAGTGTTAATTATGTAGTAAAATCCTTTTCTTGATTAACACGTTCAGTTTTCAATATACATACATCATGTGTTCGATGTAATTGTATTATTGATTATACTATTTCATACTTTCTGTGAGAAAAATGTACCAAACAAAGATGGTAGCACTATGAAACTGCTCATAATGTATTAACTTTAGTAGTTTAAATCTTATGTTATATCATTAATTTCTATTATTTAATCCTTAATCTCTCTTATTATTTATTATTATTTATTTATTTTAGCCTCCAAGGCATCATACCTAAGTGAAATTATTTATTTTTACGTATATTTTATTTTGTCATTATTTCCTTGTTTCATTATTCTACTCTCGATAGTATTTATATACTATTTTATTTTGATGTTATATATTTTTATAAATTTATATTATTATGTATGTTATTATTATTATTTAGTAATCTCATATATATATTTACCTACAATTTATTAAATTATATTTATTTCTATTATTTATCCTATTTATTATATATATTTATATTATTATCTCTTTATATTAGAAGAGTATTGTGTTTTATTAGTGTGTCATTTAATGATTATTATGTAGTTTATATTATTATTACATTTATTTATTCCTTCACCTCTATTTAATTATTAATCTAGTTTTACCATTGTTATAGGATTATATTTATTATATATTATTAGTTGTGTGGATTATCTCTTGTTATGTAGTAGTGTTTTGTGAGATCTTGATTTATTATAAGTCTTAATGCTCTCATTTTTATTTATATTCGAAATAGTGCAAGTGATCTCTATTTTATTATTATCTCGTGAATATATATCTGGCACTCTTATTATTGGTGAGTGTATCTAGGAAATTTTATATACTCTCTTATTTCATTTGTACTCCTCTTTATTGGATAATATAATTATTTTATGTATATACTTATATATTTAGTATAATATATTTTATTTTCATTTTATTATTCATTTTTTGATTATTATTCTCTCTCATTTATTTCAATGTCAACTTTATTGATTATTTAATTTAATAACATCCAGCTAGCATGTCATAAGTTTTTTTTAATTTGATTATTATTTATGCTTGTGTATGATTTATGATCTGACAAAATATTATTAGTATATGAATATGCTATAATATTTTTTAGTTATTAGTTCTACTTATTTGATTATTATTGTATTTATTATAATTTTATTATTCTAATTATTATTTATATTAATTTATTTTGATTTATTTTTTATAATTTATTTATTTATTTATTTCTAATTCATCATTTTATTTTATATTAAAAATTTTTATCTTCTTTTATCGATTATAAATATCTTTAATTTAATCTCTTTATTATATGTTTGATATTAATATAATTTCTTTGCTTATACACTCTATATATCATATGTGGTGTACTCTTCCATTTTGTGAGTGTTATTAGTTTTATTATTATTTAATGGTTTATTTGTGTATTAAGTTCTAGTTATAATTATATATTTGATTTAGCCATTTAATTAATGGGTTTATTTATTATTTATTGTATATCATATTTAATGTGTATTTATTCTCTATTTATTAGTTACTGTTATTTATTTCTGTATTGATCTACAATTTTATTGCCTTTATTATTGATTTAATGATCTATACTTTCATACAGTATAGATTTTAAATGGCTATCTTTATTTATTTAGTATTATTATTACTCATTATTAGTTTGATTTATATATAATCGGTATTTATTACTCATAATATTTTATTTATATTATTTATTTTTATCTCTCTGATAGTGCTCTAATTATTATTTCAGTTCTCCGCATATATCTTAGCTATGTTTAGTTCGAATTTCTAGTTATTTCAATATATGGTTATTTTTTTATTTTTGTATGTGTGCTATTTTTTCTGTATAAACCCCACTGGTATAAGAATATCTATCTTATCTCTAATTATTATTTATTTAATTAATTTCCTTACCCTCTGTGTATTTTTTTTCTTTTATATTTGATGTAATGCTGATCTAATTATTATTATTATGTTTACCATTTGAAAAAAATTAATAAATCATGATTTTATTTAATATTATCAGTGATTATATCTAGATTATACTTTAATATGTCTTATTATATTTATATTTATCTATAGTTTTTCATGGATTTTATTTTATTTTATTATTATTTATATTTTATTATTTATTTAAGGTTTTAATATTTCATAATTCACTCTTTATTGTTTTGATCCTTGAGTGTTATATTATATTTCTATTTATTAAACGATTATAAAATTTATATATATATATTGAGAGTATCATAGTGGGTTGTTACTGAGATCTATTATATGAGAGCTATGTGAGTTATTGGATATATATATATATATAATACAAATATATATCAATATATATTGAATCGTTCTATCGTGCACCTCTCTCTTGATCAATTTAATCATCTTTTACCATTTTTGATATAAATCAGGAAGAGTTGACGAATGAATATCTTAATGCAAATTTCTCCTAGTTATTATTATTATTATTATTTATTGTCATTAATATCAAATTTCTATATATTATATATTATAAAATTGCAACTATGTCATTAATAATGTCTATTTCATATTATTGTAGTTCTTTTATTTTCCTGTTCATCTTATATCACAAACTTCTCAGTATATTATTTATTTATTATTATTTATTATTATTATTTATTTATTTATATTTATTTATTACTTTATTTACTTTATATTATTTATTTATTATTTTTTATTTATTAATTATTTATTAATTATTATCTTCTTCATGCAATTATTAATTGATTTTTTTCCGATTGGTATACTATTCTTCGATATTTTACTTATTTTCTTTCTTTCAACTTTCAATATTAATAACTCTTCTTATGAGTTGAGTTATTATAAATAGTTATTATTTAGTTTAGTTAAGTAATTTCTCTTCTACATTAATTATATACTTTTTCTTTATCTTATTTAAATATATTGTTTTTGATTATTATATTATTTTATTTTATCTGTATTTTTTTCTCAAATATCTTTCATTTATTATTTATTTATTTATTATAATTTATTTATTATGGATTTATTTACCTTTAATTATTTTCGGTTGTTTGTAGCATTTACTTTGTCAATATCCTATGTGGTCTAATCTTATTCTACTCTGTAATATGATATTTAAGGTAATACTATTATATACGTGAATTCTTATTAGTGTTAAATGTTTATTATTGATATTATATATACTATAATTTTCAATAAAGAGGTAAGAAAACTATAAGACGTAATATACCAATGAATATAATTAATGCACTCTCTATTAACTCTTTACTCTCTAATCAACATCTCTATATACTCTTCACAATGTTTTTGTATTATTATTTTACGACACAAAGTTGTATTATTATTTCTATATAATTATTACTTTATATTTCTTTATATTATTTTTAATTAATAATATCAATTACATGTCTCTCTATATTATAAGACCTTATTGCAAGATACGTAGTTTTCAATGATTATTTATCCGATTAGTATCTTCTATTCTGATTAATCTTTACTATAATAAGTTGATTTGAAAGTGAAATACCAGTGTGAAGCAATATTAATATTTAGACCCCTTTTTGTTCAGTTATTTGTTAATATACTCTTTCTTAGAGTTATTTATTGGTGTTTTTAATCGTATTTATTTATTTTATTTATTTATTGTTATATTTGACTCATGAATTATTCCATGATATTTATTAATAGTTCTATTATTTATGTAGTAGTTATTTTAGGTCTCTTGAGCTATATAATAACTATGAGTCCCCCTAGTACCCCTTTTCTGATCTATTTATTATTTTGTATTCCTTTAATGATATATTTATTATTATACTACATATATCTTTCAGGATTATATCATTGTATGTTCTCTAATTTCTGAGGAGTTACTATTACTTTTTCCAATTTTTACTTTTCCTTAATTATCCTTGTTATAAATCTTCTTATTGATTTATTATTATTTATTATTTCTAGCACTTATATTCTCTAACTTTCATCACTGTATTATTTATTATCTCAGATTAATCAACTTGATTAATCTTATATGTGTACTATTATTTTAGTGGTGATTTCGTTATCTTTGTATTTTATTATTGTTTACTATATTAGTATTTTTACTTAATGTCAAAACCTTTCCTTTTCCTTTATTCCTCTGATATATTGTTTATCATGTATATTTCTCTGTTCTCCATTATGTTCTCTTACCTTATTTCTTATTTATTATATTTATTATTCATTGAGCGTTTCTTAGTTAAATGATTTATTTTTATGTATTCAGCTCTCCATATAATGTGTACTATATTATACTTTCTTTATTATATATATATATGATATGTATTTTTACTTTTATTATTCATTATATTTCTTTATAACTATATTCTTATTAAATAAAATTGTTACATTTTCTTTATATTCTGTTGTTTCTATAATTTGAACTATTACCTTATATTTTAATTATATTAATTCATCTATACTTATTGCTATCTATCATTATATTAATTTCTTATAATTTATTTCCAAGAATGTAGATACAATATATATATATAGTTAATATAATATATATGATTATTTTATTATATTATTATTTATTGTATATATTTAATATTGTTATTTTCAGAGATGTAATTTATGTTATTTATTTAATTTTTACTTATTATAATTTATTATTTATTTATTATTTCATTAATTCATAATTATATCTTATTATTATTTGATTAATCTATTTTCTAACTATTAGTTTCTTCAGTTATTTTCTTACTATCTTTAACTTATATATATTTTATTTATAACACTTTTTTCAAATTATATTTATCTTTTATTATATGTTAGTGTGAGATATTGTCTATCTGCCATTTATTTTTATATTGTTATATATATTTAGAATGATTTATATTAATTATTATTTTCATTTTGTTATATAAATCCACTACTCTCATTTTCTCATTTATTTTATTATTATTATTGTATTTATTCTTTTTTTTTGTTCTTGTGGGATATTAAAAAAGTAAAGGTCTGAAATAGGTAAATTAAATTTGTGTACTATCTTTGATTATTATTGATATCTTATGTGGAGTTTAGGCTCCTTAAATAAATAATTTCATTCTTCAATGCTCTTTATTATTATTTATTTATTATTATTTTATTTATTATATTTATTTATTATTATTTATTTATTATTATTTATTTATTATTATTTATTTATTATTATTATTTATTATTATTATTTATTATTATTTATTTATTATTATTTATTTATTATTATTTATTATTATTATTTATTTATTATTATTTATTTATTATTATTTAATGTATGTACATTTATTTCATTAAATTAATCAATGTATACTTATAGATTGAGTTATAGGTATTTAATAATATATTTACCGTAATAATGTCATGTTAATATTGCATGCTTTTGAAATATTATCCTTGTTGCACATGCCATTGATACGTTACATTCTTGAATTATTTATTACTCTAAGCAACTTTAGAACGACCTTGACTATTCCTCACTATAGTATTGATTAATACTTTATTCTCAATATATATATTATCTTACTTTATTATTTATTTATTTATTATTATTTATTTGTCGAAATTTAGTCTGATTCATTGTAAATAATTTGATGGACTTAGATTAAATTTATCTTTATTACTTTCAATTATTTAGTTATTATTATAAACCTTAAATTATTTATATTTTATTGATATTTAATTTAGATTATTATTTAAATTATGAATAATTTAATTTAACATATTTATATTTTAATTATTCTCTAACACTTTATATTAAATTATTATTGTATATATTAAAATATCCCCAGTAGTTTTTATAATACCTAATTTTTATATTATATAAATATAAACTAAGTTGGCAGTACTCTCATTCACTAAGATTTATTTTGATTAATTATTTATTTATTATTTTTATTTATTAATTATGTTATATAATATGTTACATTATATATAATTAATATATATTTTATTTATTATTTATTTCTACATTTATTATTATTTATAGTTGGATATATGCCTAATAATGGAGTGGGATTATTATTTATTTAATGCTCATTACTCTCTAATATTATTGAATCTACTTATAATTTATTATTATTTATTTAATATGGTATTTTTATATATATATTTACCCACCTATAAATTATTTTGTCTTCCATTAGTTTATTATTATTATTTATTTATTATTACTTTTAAATTTTAATTATTAACTCTTATTTATTATATATTTTATATTTATTTTTTAATTATTTATTATTATTAATTATTAATTATTATTATTATTATATTAATATTTTATAGTAATAATTATTAATTTAATTTAATTTATATTTGATTATTTATTATATTTATTTATTATTTATATATTTTTATTATATATATAATATTTTATTTATATATTATTTATTTTATTATTATTATATATTTATTATTTATTCTCATTTAATTATTATTATTTATTTATTATTTATAGATTATTAATTTATCATTATATTTTTAATTATTATTATATTTATTATTATATTTATTTATTATTATAATTGTATTATTATTAGTATGATTATATTATTTATTATATATTATATATTATATTATGTATTTATTTTAATTATTATATTTATTAGTATTAAGATTTATTTATTATATTCAACATTTATTTTAATTTTTAATTTATTATTATTATAATTATTTAATATATATATATTTAATTTATATATTTATATTTATTATTTTTTATTATTATTTAATTATATTTATTATTTATATTTTATTATTATATTTATTATTATTATTTATTTTATAATATTTATTATTATAATGTATTTATTTATTATAGTTTATTTTATTATTATTTATTATTATTTATTTATTTATATATTATTTTATTTATTTTATTTATTTATTATAATAATTAATTTATATTATTATGATTTATTTATTATTATTTATTTATTATCATTTTATTTATTATCATTTTGAATTTTATTTATATTATGTTATTTATTAATTTATTATATTTAATTATATTTATTAATTTATTTATTTTAATTTATTAATATTTATTTATTTATTATTATATTATTTATTTTAATTTATTAATTTTTATTTATTAATATTATTTATTTAGTTGTAGTTATTATTTATATTTTATTATTACTTTAATTTAATTATTATTCTTATTACTATTTACTATTTATTATATTTTTTTTATTTTATTTATTAATTATTTATTTATTATATAGTGTATATTTAATTATTATTTTATTATATTATTATATTTTATATTATTATTATTTTATTATATTATTATTTATTATTATTTAATTTTAATTTATTATTTATTTATTTATATTATATATAATATATATAATATTTAATACTTTATTATATTATTATTTTAATTTATTAATTATTTATATTTATTAATTATTATTATTATTATTATTTATTTTAATTATTTATTATATTTATTATTATTTATATTAATATATATATATTATATTTATATTTAATTCATATCTTTGTTAATATGTGCAAGTTATAATTCATTAATACTATATTATTATTATTATGATTTGTTCTTTAATCTTTTAAAATATTACCTCCTTATATTATATATATAAAATATAATAATTATATTATTTGACTATTATTATTATTTTATTTTATTAATTATTTATTATTATATATATTATATTTAAGCTTACATTTTAATATATATATTTATTTATTAAATAATTTATAATTAAATTAGTTTATTATATTACTATCCCATTAAATTATTTATATTTAATATTATATTTTGATAATACCATTTGATATTAATAGAAATTTATATTATATTATATTATTTATTTATATCTTATTTCTTGAATTTGAATTATTATTTATTTATTATCTATTTTAGTGAAATTGTAATTATAATACTTATTATGATTAATTAATTTGTACTATTTAATATAGAATATAATCTTTTATATTTAATATATTAATTACTATATATATTATTTTATTAAAGGGCGTTCGAATGTGTTGAATATATTGTATTATTTTTGTTTGTGTATAAATGACAAGTCAGATTCAATTTTTATATTTTTTATATAATTTTTATTTATTTATTTATTTTATTATCTTCTTTAATATATTATTAATTATTCATTATTATTTATTATTCTATATATTATTAGGTATCTCGATTATGTTAATAATATCTTATATATAATAATTAATTATTTATATTTAGTATATAATTATATGGTGAGTAATTTTATTATATTAATATATTATAATTATTATTATTTGAATTATAAATAAATATATTATTTATATATTATATATAATATCTGATTGGCAAAGTATTTATTTATTTATATAATCTCTTTACTCTCTATTAATTTTTATATTGGCTCGATTATTCTAGTGGTCGCACTTCTGAATTGATCATGTTGCTCATACAAGTAATTATGATGTGATTATTTATTTATTATTATTGGCCTGCGCTTATTTAGTTATATTCATCACTCATTCAATTAGAATGGATTTCATTTAAATTATTTAGGGCTTGATTTACTTATTCATTTCATTATAGATTTTATAGATGGGTAGTGTACTTGTACGATAATATTTATTTTATTATTATTTATTTATTATTATTTAATTTATTATTATTTATTTATTATTATTTATTTATTATTATTATTATGTATTGTATTTCATTATATATTTTATTATTCATTATTACTCTCATTATCTACTCTTATTTTATATCACATTGTATGTGTGTGAATGAGTTTGTTTATTATTATTCACAGTTTATAAAGTGATATATTACTCTGATTACCTTATTTATTATTATGTATTATTATTAGATGTTATTATTATTATATTATTTTAGTGGTGTACTTATTTTTATTATAATTAGTTAATTAATATAATATTTCCTCTTTATTATCTATTATTAGTTTATGATCAGAATGAATTTTAATTTCTAGTTATATTCAATCTGACTTTTATTTCTCCTTTATTTAATTTCCCTCCATTATATCGATATGTATTATAATATTATTTGAGTTCTCTATTTAGGATATATATTAAATGAAAAGGCAGTTTGTTACTTACTTTCCTTACTTTACATTTATTTACATGTGTATTATTAATTTGCTTCGAGTCAGTAATCGACTTTCTCTCTATCTCCTATTTATATAAAATTAATATATATTATTTTTATTATTATAATTACTTTATTAGTTTATTTATTGTTATTAATCGTATGTTATATTATATTAGATTAGATGTAATGTATTTTATTTTATTTATTTATTTATTTATTTATTTATTTATTTATTTATTCTATACACCGTGTCCCGCATGGTTATTATTGTAGATGTTAATATTAATAATTATATATAATAATTTAATTATAATTATTTAATATATAATTACTATTAATATGTTAATATTTTATTTTTATTTTCTATTTCACGAATCCTCTGTTGCTGACTATTAATTATCAATTCATATTTTTTGTTACCCGCTTAAAATCGTTAAGTAATGGCAGGTTATACTCTATATTTTTATTTATTTTATGTTTATATCACATTTATTTATTTTATACTTTTATAGTTTTTTATCTCCAATGTATTTATTGGAATATGATTTCCATGAAGTGTGGCGGGGAGATTCGTTAGAAAGACTATTTTACCCATTCATCGTGTCACACTTTGACTATTCAACCGCTGCTACATTGAATGTTCTGAATCTGGATGAAATATTAGTGTGAGGAAACAATTATTTCCAAAAAACATGTTTAAAACAAGATGTGAAATTTTTATAACATTCATACCGAACTTTAGATAAGACATGGTTTTTGAACATAGAGAGCCTTTGTTAGAGTGAGTAACAGGTTGTTGATAAATCAAATACCATATTTGAGAAACTAGTCAATGAATAACGTAAGGGAACACAGATTGATCAAGTCAGGAGTAATTAAATCAAAAAAATTAATAGACTAAATTCCTACTTTTTATGTATTTTTGTGCCATTCACTCTTTGTTAGCCAATATATAATGACCACATCGTAGATAGCAATTAATAAAAACAATCAAGAAATGGCAGACATAATTCTTAAATGAAACTCAAAGCTGAGGAGTGAACTGACAATTATAGTAAATCTAGGATAAGTAATTTAAGAAATAGATCAATAATGACCATGAATGAATCTACAAGTTCTGGAGCATAAATGAAAACTGTAGTTTATTGCTCAAAAGAGTCTAAGGTAACTCTGATAATTTAAAAACAAAGATATATATATGACTAGACAGACTATAAACTGTGTTTCGGGAGAGATGTTGACTAATAATATCTTGGTCTTTAAGGAGAGGGGTTATTCGGTCTTAGTGATACCATTAATCAAGTAGTATCTTATGAGCATCACCAGCTTTTCAGAGAGTCAAGTCGAACACTTTATAAATTATTAAGAACCTCATTATCCCCTAGATTGCATTTTAAAAAGACCGTAACTTGAATATACCAATTTATTTTAACATACCTGAGACATCATTTATCATCTGAAATCTTGAAAGTTATTAATATTATTTCCATAATTATTATTATTTTTAACTCAAAAAAGGAGCTCTTGATTCTTTTAATATGGATAGGGTTCAATTTTTGGCTTAGGGATTGGATTCACAATAATATACCAATACACACACAATAATAAAGATGACTAATATTCTCAGGAATTATATCAGCCTAATTATTATCCCTATAAAACACTCAAAACTGTAGCATATATATATTTGTGCTCCTTACTATAAATCGCTCTTCTGGTGATTTTTCTGTGTACCCTCTCTCTCTCCTTCTCTCTCACAATTTTATTTAATAAAATTTTCAAAATCTATGTTTGACATTGCTCA
Source organism: Trachelipus rathkii (assembly GCA_015478945.1). NCBI lineage: Eukaryota > Metazoa > Arthropoda > Malacostraca > Isopoda > Trachelipodidae > Trachelipus > Trachelipus rathkii. The sequence goes on along the minus strand of JABUQX010066653.1, from coordinate 10,591 downwards.
TCGTCTCAATTTCCAGATATATTATTTTATTTATGATTTCTGTATTATGATCTACTTCATTTCCAACAACATCTATAAATATTGAATTAGATACATTGACATATCTCTTTTAAACATACATAGTCAATTAACAATATGAACAATTTTCTCGCAGATATATTTTAGAAACAAAGTATTTCGCATGCTCTCTAGCGATTTATGTCCCTAATTTCCATAGCAAAGCATCACATTTTTTTAATTCAAAATAACGTACACATGAGAAAAATAATCTTACTCCTTAGCGCAGCAATTATTTATTTTGCTTGCAAACAAGCTGATCAAAAACAAGAAACGTTAACCCAAGGGAGTTACAGAAACTAGAAAAAATTTCCCCAAGCATTCTTTTTATAAACGCATTTAGTGAATTTTTTGTGATGGATGAAAATATACTCAAAAGTAAATAACCTATATTTCAAAAATCAAAATATTTTAAAAAGGGATTTTTTTTGAATTAATTCTATTAATCAAAACCAATGTATACCTACACTTTTTTAAATTTCAGATATTATAATTTCAAAACTATACAAGTTTTTAAAAATATAATTTTACCCT
>JABUQX010066653.1:0-5000 GCA_015478945.1 Trachelipus rathkii | reverse complement strand
AACAAGGGATTTCTGTCTGATGTTTTTAGTAGTATATTAGTATTATAATGTTAGAGAAAAAATGAAAGGGAACAGATGAGTGCGATAGTTAGATTATTATAAGTTGGATAGGTTAGAAGAGTGAGGTCATGGTGAGCTAAATGTGCTCTAATTTAAATTTACACTTTAAGTAGAGAGGACTGTAAAGGGACTGTAAGTCTTGTGATGAGCTAGGGTCTTCACATTTGAGGGTTTTTAATGGTATTTGAGAACGATCAAATTAATGAATAAGGTGGAGATCAGTTAACATAAAATACTCAATACCAATGGAGAGCCTCATCTACTTTACATAAAGATACACGTTAATTAATGTTCAATACCTGAAAAGTCTAAATAAGTAAATCGTTATTAACCAAATTTAATTTTTATTAAATTATGTATACGTGTCTTTGTCTTTTCGTACTTTTCATTCTTTCATTAAGATAAGTACTGGTGAAATTTACCAGGATTCCAAATAATAAACGATGATAATTCCCGGAACTTTTTCGCGCGCAGTTAATCGTGAGGCTATTGTAGTTGAGCATTAATTGTTTTTTTTTTTTTTTTTTTTTTTTTTTTTTTAAGTACTGTATTACACTCTTGTACACTACTTTTTTGAGAACGGTGCCCACACTTAAAATATTATGGTATTACCTAGACATTTATAATATCCACCTAATTAGTATTATAATTTACTGATTTATATCTTATATATTATATATATATGTTATATAGATATTATATAAAGCTAATTAATAAGGTATTATATTATTTTTTCTGATATTATATCATATTATATTATGTATATTATCCCAATATTATGTTATACTAAAACGCTGACTCATATATATATATATATATTATATATATATAAATAATTAATATATATTATATAATATATTATATATAATATATTACCTATTATATATTATATTAGATTTCAGTTATTATGACGAGTTAATAAAGCCAATGTTTGCGAACACATAAAAAGAATTTCTTAACACTTTCATCTAGAAATGTTTTAATAATATATGTAAATCAGAGAAGAAAGTCATTACTCTAGGAGTCTTGATTATTAATATAATGTATTTTGACAAACTGTTAGGTCTCTAATTACTTCTTTAGGTGTATGTGTTAGCACCTCGGCGAGTTTTGGACCCTCCTTACAAAAGAGAACCTTCACTATACAGGGAAATTAAGTATATAATACGGTGATGCTCTCATATTACCAAAACATTTTGAGTAGTTAAAATTATTCATACGTAAATAGATCCGCAAAACTTAAATCAGGACTTCACTAGTATTATCGATTTCATGTAATGTGCAAGATGAATAAATTTCATTAATTCTTGAAGATTTGGATGAAATTTACCTTTACATTTGCCTAACTCCTCTAATTAGGAATCTTTGAAATAAATACGTGCGCGTAAACCTGTACGTAACTACAATACATTCTAGCCGTGATGATAAATAAGTAATTATATCCCCAACGACTTTAAATTGATGCATAAAATTTATATGAATCCAATTCATCCATTCTTTAAAAATTCTAAATTAGTTAGGTATTAATTCTTAGAAGTGATTTTAACATGGTTATTTATAATACTATATATATATATATATAATATAAACTATATATATATATATTAAATATATATATAATATATTTATATAATATAAATATATATATATATAATATATAATAATATATATTTATAATATATTATTATATATAAATATATATATATATATAATAATTAATATTAATTATTAATTAATTAATATTATATATATATAATATATAATTAAATATATATATAATATAAATATAATAAATATATCTTATAATATATATATATTATATATATAATATATTATAATGGAGTATAACCAACTATAACTCAGCAATAATCATATAAAATAATTTTCCATAGATTTTTTTATTTATTATATATATTACTTATCAGACATTTTCAAACTAATTAAAAGGTCTATTATCCTATAATCATGAGTGTATTTTTGAAAAGAATATTATTTAATTAAACCATATATAACACTTATTACTTTAATTATCATAGAAAATAATTTTTTTAATAATTAACTATTAATAATAATAGTATTAATATATGTAAAAACAAAACTTTGAAATTTCATATAATGTTGTATATAATTTGAAAACCCTTATTAACAATACCAAACGCATATAATATGGATCTTTTCGCTGCATACTCCTATATACTCTAATTTTCATTTTACTTATATAACTAACGTTTGAAAATATTTAATAAATTTTGTATACAAACAATACTTTTTTAAAGGATATTCATAATATATTACAGAGTTATAAATATGAACAAATTGGATTAATTACGATATATTTTTATATCTATTTTCTGCTACAGTTTTAAAAGTTTTAATTCTTTAAACTTCTAGTATATATTATATTTATATTTTATGTCGATATAGTTATATTAATATATTATAGGTTTTTATATAAATCAATAAATACAATATAATAATGAAACAATAGACTATAATATAATAATATATGAGTAAATGAAAAGAAATAATGACTCATATATACTAATATACTGCAGCTATAATTATTTTAGGGCTATTTTCTATTTTATCAAACAATAATTGTCCGCGCCTTGCAAGCGCTTCGCCGGCTATTATAATAAATAAAATTATTAATATAATAAATTCATATATCATTATAATTTAATGTTCAAAATTTAATAAATTGTAATATATTAAAAAATATTATATATATATAATCATTATTACTAAATACTAAACAATTCTAATAAAAATGCAGAAAAAATCACATTTTTATTAAAAGATAATAAATAAATAATAAATATAAATAATATTGAATATAATATAATTATATATAATTAAATAATTAATATATATAATAATAATAATTAAATAATATATATATTAATTAATTAATAATTGTAATAACATGTGATTTGATACTATATAATAACTGTTACGTGAGGTTTATGATAATAACTACTAATATTTTCTAATAAATATTTTTGAGTCACTAATAGATTTATTTTTATTTTGTGAAATAATGGTAAACCTGTATCTATAGTTTTTTATTAACTTAATAATAATATAGTGATTCAGGGTACAATATATCGTATATATATATATTTATAGTATATATAAGTAATATTTTTATGCTCATAGTATAATGTACTCTCTATATTAGGGAGATATATATATAGGTATTAAATTTATTTCTAATATTATTATATTATAAGATATAAAAATTTACTTAATATAATAATGTAACTATCATATAATTATAATTGTAACACAGTCTATATATTATCATATAATATATATTTTTGCATTATATAACTATATATATATATATATATATATATATTATAGTTAATATATATATATAGATAACTAATAATATTATAATATATAGTAATAAATATAATAATACTACTCATCATACAATTCGCATACACATCTATAATTCAGTATATAAATATAATACTATTCATACGTGTATATTATATATATACATTATATCGTAGTATAGTATAATACTCTCTAATACTGATTATACTAGTACTAAATAATTCGCATATCCTCTATAGATCTGATAAATAGATAACATAATATCACTACATATGACGAATAACATTAGGTATATACCATAACACATATATCCTATGGCAGAGTAATTTAATATATGCTTAAAAGTTCAGAGTCTCTATATTATATATATTATATATATTATGGACTAGCATTATCACTTATAAATATTAATATATATATCAGATTTGGCCGGCCGTACTATATAACGCTGGTATATACTATACCTAATATAACACATGTAATATATATATATAATATAATATATAATACTATCATATATATATATATATCCCAGGGATGGGGAAGATCGGAAATCGCGAGCAATACAGTCGTGAAAGACTAGTTATTCAAGGTATGGTAAGGCAGTACGGTCATAAGTGGGTATGCGATTTATAAAAAAAACGACTCTAAATATCGACATATACTTATTTTAGAAACAATTTTTGTCAATATTTTCTCATTTTTCACATCTAAATATTTGGAAATAAACTTAAATGATATCTTTAATATATAAAAAGAGTCAGTACATATTTAATTTATTTTGACAATGTTGTAACTAAATTTATAATTGAGTTATATAATTTTTAATATTTACCAAATATATTAAAAGAAAAAGAAAAAACTTTTTCCAGCGATATATAAATTCCATTTCACTAATATTATTTATTTCTCTTACTTCCAGAAACGCTTAAATAAATATTTCTTGAATGAAAACAGTAGTTCATCCACCTACGCCAAATTAATACATTAGCGGCTTAAATGAATGCAGAGATATATGTACCTATTAATTTAATAATATATAATATATATTATATATTTATCATATATTAATATTATACAAATTATATATATAATATATATTAATATTATAATATATATATATATTTATAATTATATATATAATATATATTAATATATATAATGGGTAACTAATAAAATTAAACCGTAATCATTAAATAATACGTATAACAATAAATAATATAAAATAAAACAATATATACATATATATACTAGTACTCAGAGTAGAAATAATAAATATAAATAATGATATATATATATATTATTATTGAATTGCAGCTAGAGTACTATCTTTATATGTGCGCGATGCCGCCGTATGCGTGATGGTTGATTTTAAAATACCGCAGTGGAAAAATGGCGTGTTAAATGTATTAGAAAATAGATATAGATATAAATAAAAAATAAATGACTTATTGATACAAATAATATTATTTATTTTATAAAATAAGTTAATAATATAATTAATTATTGATAATAAATTTAGTTATGATATTACTATAACTCAGGTTCTGATGTATAATTTGAGATAAAGATAATTCAGCACTATACTAACTAAA
>JABUQX010066652.1:0-30317 GCA_015478945.1 Trachelipus rathkii | reverse complement strand
CGTTGTACTTCGTTCAGTTTCAATTGGTGTTTAGCGATTCGCATTTATCGTGAAACGCGCGTTTTCGTGCCGCTTCAATGGATATATATGAGAGAGTTGTAGAGAATACCGTGTAAAGAATTATTTAGGGATGAATATTCAATTGTTGGAAGATCACTTTGTTTATGTAGAGATATAATGCAATTTGAATTAAATAAACACATTCCAACTTTCCTATCTCTTTCGACAGTTCTCTCGTCTCTCTGTTGACAATATAAACATCACTGATATAAACAAAAAATGTCTTGGAAACCTCACGTCACAGCAGTTTGCTGAGGGCAGCCTCAAAGCTAGAGGGTTCTGTTTAGACTGCAGAGACTTTTTCCTCTTCTCGGATTGCTTCCAGCTATATGGGGCCTCATCCGCCCTTGTATGGAGTACTACCTACTCTCATATCTGGGGGAGCTCTGGCGTTCACCCGGCACTGGATAGAAGGTCAGGTCAAAGGCCAAGACCTAAACTGTTCCAGCCACTTTCCACTTCACTTGACCCTCTATCTTTGTGGCAGGGCATTTGAGGCTTTATCTCTTTCTGCAAGCACTGCTGGCTTGGCAGACCGCTCAGACTTTGCTCTCATATTTTCCATACAGCAAATACCTGTAACACAAGGAACATCTCTGCTGCATAGTTTTATCATGCCAGATCATTAACAACTTTCAGCAGATGCTGGGTAGCTTTATATCTTAACCAACTTACATTCTACATGGAACCCTATTTACCACATCTTTATAGCTTGCGGGGACTGGCTCTCCACGCTGAAGCTAAATGTGCTGTCATGAATTTAGTTGAGTACAGTAGCTTTGAGGCAGTACAGCATATATTTCTTTGGGTAGGGCTTTTGTAGTGAGTGTTTAAAATGACCAGCTTATATTATATATATATATCACTGCTATGTATATATATATATATATATATCATGCTATAGCTCTGCTATATATATACCCTCTCACCTCATATATATATATACTATATATATATATATACCTGCTATATATACCTATAACACTGCTATATGCAGGCTTCTGGGTATATATATTTACACAGGCCTCAGGTTGATATATTTACACAGAATTTTATCGACGAAACTGTACAGTAACTACTTATGTGAAAGGGAATTTATTTGGATGTAATTAAGGTATGTGTGATTTTAAAAATTCATTGTTGTGGTAATATAATCCTTGAATTTCCCGGTATAACGATGTTGGGCACTGCATGTTCAGTCTTATATCTACAAATCCTTGTATAAATGCTGTTCTTCCCATGTTTTGAGCGATAAACCCAGGGAATAGTTTCGATTTGCCCTTATTTACTTGTGTTTCCGTGATTGTAGTCCATATAAAAAAGAAACAGAGTTGGAATCTGATAGTTTTCATGTTTCTGTAAGGAGAAAGGAAAATAGAGTAGGATGATGTCTTGGGGTATTTCTAATTTTTAGATGGGCAATATGCTAACATAAATAAGTCTTATAGTTGTTAAAATAATGCTTATTTGTGTTTTGTTTTTCATATTGATATGAAATGTTCCCCGCGCTGAGGAAATTTGTTTGATGGGAAGTGGAAGAGGAATGTGTTTTTGGCGGTAGAGGGGGTGGAGAGTCAGACGATAGAGGTGGGAGGAGCAGGGGGTTTGGAGAGAGAGAGAGAGAGAGAGAGAGAGAGAGAGAGAGAGAGAGAGAGAGAGAGAGAGAGAGAGAGAGAGAGGTGGGGGGAGAGAGAGAGAGAGAGAGAGAGAGAGAGAGAGAGAGAGAGAGAGAGAGAGAGAGAGAGAAGAGAGAGAGAGAGAGAGAGAGAGAGAGAGAGAGAGAGAGAGAGAAGGAGAGAGAAGAGAAAGAGATGAGATGAGAAGAGAGAGAAAGTTTGGAGAGAGAGAGAGAGAGAGAGAGAGAGAGAGAGAGAGAGAGAGAGAGAGAGAGAGAGAGAGAGAGAGAGAGAGAGAGAGAGAAGAGGGAGAGAGAGAGAGAGAGAGAGAGAGAGAGAGAGAGAGAGAGAGAGAGAGAGAGAGAGAGAGAGAGAGAGAGAGAGAGAGAGAGAGGAGAGAGAGAGAGAAAGAAAGAAAAAGAAGAGAGAGAAAAGAGAAAGAAAGAGAAAGAGAAAGAGAGAAAGAAAGAGAGATTAAAAGAAAGAAGGGAAGCTGTATCCCGAGGAATAGATTGTTTAGGAAGGAGGAGCCATGTTTGGTTTCCTCTTGTGATTATTTCAGAGGAGGGGGAGCTGTAGAGGGAGGAGAAATAAAAGTTATTTGTGGTTGTTTTGTTGGGTGTTGGAGTTGAAGTTGTTTCATCTGACTGCGTAATTTCATTGAAAGGGGTTGAGGAGGGTGTTTATGAGAGATAGATGGTTTGTAGCTTGGATCAAGGTGTCTATAATCGGGGGGTGCAGGGGATATATCTAGAGGAGATGGATGAGTGGTTTTCGGGAATATATTTGGAGGGTTGGGAATGGGTTGGGGTGTTATTGTTTCCTTTGGAGGTGGAGATAAAAGACGTGGTGGAGAGAGGAATATGTCTAAGTTAAGGGAAGAGTTAGGTAGATTTCAGTGAAATGTTGATTGTATTGGAGATGGGGAAAATAGAGCACTTTTAGGTACTATCCTGGAATGTGTATATGAGTAGGAGAGGTGATTATGGGGAAAGTGTGGAGTTGAGCTGGTAAAGTGGGAGTAGAAATTGGAAGAAGAGGTGAAGAAGGATGAAGGTGGAGAGGATGAAGTAAAATGGCTTGTTGTGGTGGACGATGTTGTGAAAGGGTGTTAGGTGAAGAAGGAGGTTGTGGTTGAATGTGTGGTTGGTTCAGGTGAGGTGATTGTGGGAGTACTGTGGGAGGAGAAGGCCATTGAAATTTTCAACAGTGTCTAGACATATTTTATGAATTCTTTAGAAGTGTTTATGCATTAGTAAGGATTTATTAAGAAAGGAGTGAAAAGGATTTTGCTAGAGAGGGTCTATCCATTTTAAAATAACTTTGGAGATTGATAAGGATCTGCTTAGTGCTTAGTATGCAAGCTTATAAGTTTGCCAGCATATGCTGGCAAGTTTGTTTTATCTTGCCATTTATTTGTTTTCGTGTAAGATCCGTAAATGTTGACCGCTCATGACTCACAACACGTATCGTCCTTTCTACTGATTCCATCAATGTCGTATGTTGTAGAGAGTGGGTGAAATTGAAAATTGACATAAACTAGGTAGGTGCCAAGGTAGTCTTTTGTTATAGTGGTGTAGAAGGAAATGTGGTGTGGTGCCAATAGAAGAATTCAAAGTGCTGTTTATAGTGATTTAGGCAGAGATGGTGGCCACCCCGAGTCCTTGTGATTTGTGTTGAAATATCAATCGGGAGAAAGTTAGCGCAACTTTCTCACATACTACGTTTGATTAGGGGTGCAAACAACTATGTTGAGAGCTTTAATTCTCTACTGGGAGGAAAGTTGTTGGAATTCTAGTCTGGAATTCTGTGTCTCATGCTAAGTCCGATATTAATACTTCTGGTGTACTGGGTCTTGTAAATTACACGATCTAGGAGGGTTTGAGTGATGTCTTTAACAGTGTGTTGTTTAAGTGAGATTAATTCAACACATCGCGTGAGTTAGTCTTTGAGATTCTCAGAGGATATTCTTTGATGGGAGCGAGTTTCAGGAGGGTACCTTTGACTCTTGTGCACTAATCACAGTTGACGCAAAATTGTTTAATGAGGGTGTGTAATTTGGAAAGAGTGTATCCTTCCTGTAGTCCGTTTTGTGCTCTTTCAGAGCCACAATGACCTGAAGCTAGAGTGGAGTGGATGTTTCCGAGAAACGACTGAAAAAAGGTGTTTTGTGTTGTGTTTTTTCAGAGCCATAGTGACCTGAAGCTAGAGTGGAGTGGTTGTGTTCGATTACGGAGGGTATCATAGAGTCTAGAACTTCAAGTAAGTGTCGACCAGTGGGAGTTTTGTAATATAAAACGTCGTTGATAATCACAAATAGAGATAAGGAGTGAGGAGGTGATGTTGTGGAAGATTTGGAGAGGCCCCAACTGAGGGCAATTTTATTGATCTGTTGCAACAGTTTCAGCTATGAGAAGTAAAGATTTTTGTGGGGTTGAGAGGTGATTAACAAATTGATGCGTTAAATTGCGAGGAAGGGGGGGAGAAAGGGTGGAGGGCTGTGGGGTGAAAAGTTTTGATGAATTGCGACTGAGATAGTCAGGTATGACATTGAGCTTGCCTACCTTATACTGTAATTGTGGATTAAAGCTTTGTATGAATACGTTCCAGCGTTATATTTGATCCGTGATTTGTTTGTGTCTAAAAATGTGCTAAGGGTTGATTATAATTGTTATAGTTATAGTTATAATTGTAAGGGGTATCCAAGAATCGTGTTCTTGAATTTGGATAAAGCGAATAGTGTTGCTAAAGCTTCCTGCTCTAGTCTACCATAATTTATTTCTGCTTTAGAGAGATAGAAAGAGAGAGAGAGAGAGAGAGAGAGAGAGAGAGAGAGAGAGAGAGAGAGAGAGAGAGAGAGAGAGTGGTGCTTCTTTGCCATTTTTATCGTGATGATAGAGAACAGCTCCAAGCCATTTTTCAGAGGCATCCGTGTTGAGGAAAAAGTGTTTGCTGTAATCAGGAAAAGTTAATTGTACGTTGAGAAGTAAAGCTTCTTTGTAAGTTTCAAATGCGTGTTGTTGTTCAGGGTTCCAGATAAACTGTGCGTTTTTGCTTAAGAAGGATGTTATTGGTTTTGCGACTATTGTAAAGTTTTTCACTAAATAATTGAAATAGTTTTGGAAACCTATGAGTGAACTTGCTTCCGTGGTGTTCGTGGGAAGTGTGAATGATAGAATTGCTATTAACTTGGCAGGATTAGGGGTTATGCCATTATTTGAGATGTGAAAACAAAGGAAAAGAACACTTGTTCTGAGAAAATTGCATTTCGAGAGTTTAATGCGAAGTTTCTTTTTCCAAAAAGAGTCAAAGACTTTGGTGATATTTTGAAAATGTGAGGATATTGAGTGACCTGTGATTAAAACGTCATCGAAAAATAATCTGCAGGCTGTGCCTAATAAGAGAGAGAGAGAGAGAGAGAGAGAGAGAGAGAGAGAGAGAGAGAGAGAGAGAGAGCTTGCCTCCATTGTGTGTGCAAGCAGGATGCGGTGTTTGATAGTTTTCCAATCTTTAGTCTAGGCGGGGGCAGACTTATCCCTTTTGGGTGCGAAAAGCGAGGTATGGTTGAGAGTTCTCCTCAATTTCTAGGACATGGTATGCTTCGAAGAGGTCAACCGTTGTTAAGAGATAGCTTTTGCCTAATGTGTTGAGGAAAATGTTTATACACGGGAGAGGGTAGCGGTCGAAAATTGTGTGAGAATTGATGAGTCTGTAATCAGCTATGATTCTGGGACTGAGATATTATTTCTGGTGGGATTAAGAGTAGAGGAGAGCTATGTTGAGAAGTGACTGGTTTTAGATAACCTTTTTTACGAGAGTTCTTGGTCCATTCATCTATGTGTGTGAGATATTTGTGTGGGAATCGATATTGTGGGCGATATTGTACTTATGGGAGAATTTTTGTAGAGGACAAATGGGGGCTTCGTCATCCTCATGTGTGATGACGTCTCTACATGAGAATAGCAGTTATAGTAACTGATCAAATAATTTTGAGTCGTGTAAGAGAGTATCATTTTGTGAAGTAACTTTTATGGGATGAGGTGAGAATTTCGTTATAAGAAGAGTTGTGTTGTGGATAGGCATTGACTAGAGATAACGAGGTGTGTATGATAGGTTTTTATTAAATCATCTAAAACTATAATGGGGTTTGCAGCAAAGATGAGGGTGTTCCTTTGTAATGTTTGGGTAAATTGCTTAAATTAATGTTGTTTATCAATATTTAACCTTGATTGCATGTGCTGAGAATATTGCCTGCGTAAAGATAGCTATTGATATGAGGAGTGTTATTATTTGACAAAACTAGGTTTTCTGAAAGGGATGTGTTAGCCGAAGGGAGTAAGTGTTTGTTGATTTAGAGTGAGGGGGAATTTCCATAGTTAAAGTGTTATAAATATTGTATGTGAAGACTGAATATATAAGGAGGTTGAGAGAGTGTCAAATATCACCTAAGAATAAAAGTGGGATGGGGTGTGTGGTCTGAGAAGTAGGTTGTTTGGAAGGAAAAGAGGTGTCTACGGAAACTTTATTTTGCAGGGTGGTAGAGTTGAAATTTACATCTTTTTTATTATGAAAGATGAGAGGAGAGGTTTTCTGTGGTAGTTGATGTGATGAAAGTGTGAGAGACGAAAGACTTTTGTTCGAGGAATGTGAAGAAGAGAATGAGTGAGTAATGGGTGAGAGGTAGGTGCGCTTTTTATGACCGCGACAAGCATAAAACATTTGAAGTCGAGAGAGATGGGAGATTGCTAACGAGATTTGTACCTAGAAGGAAGTCAGATTGAAAAGAAAGGAGTGAATCGTGGACTGCCATAAAAGTCTCTGGGAAATAGGATGTTGTAGTGTTTATTTTCAAGTTAATTGTGCTTAATTGAGGAAAGATGAAATATGTAATATATTTTAATTGAATGTTACATTTGTGTAGTGGTATGTTGGTGTTAAGTGTATGTTAAAGGTAGTGAAAGTCTGAAAGCTTACATATCGAGCCTTTGGATCCAACGTCTAAGAGAAATAATTTGTTGTAAATCGATATCGTTGAAAGTAACTGGAGCTTTCAGGAAATCCGTTGGACCGGCTGTGTTGATAGGCTGAGATATTTTTGGAGATTTGGTGTTAAGGTAGGGGAGATTGTGTTGAATGTGAGGAAAAAGGGATTTATGTCATAATTGTGAGTAGAATAATTAGTATTAATATAGTGAAAATCTTTGCAGTTCTTAGTGATATTGCCGATATTATCCCTATCTAATGTACTAAGATTAACAAAATTGCATGCAGTCATTGTTGTATATCTGAGAAGTAATTTTCGCTTAAAGAGATGAAGGAAATGAAGTTTGAATTTTGAAATTGACTCCTTCTGGAATCGCACTCTTTCCGGTTGAATGGTGTAGAGGGGAAAGTGATTTTGATTTATTTTTTGGTTATACTGTAACCTTTGTTGTGGGTAGGATTGGGAGTAAGGTCGCACCCCTTTATATTGTGTACGGTTTATACCGCTCGATTTCCAAAGTCCTCTTATAAGGTTTTCTTCGATTTGAGGTGTTATTGGGGCGTGTTTTACCTTAAAATTTGGGTTTCTGGGTTCTAATTTGGGGTTTTGGCAATTTCGCGTAGAACCTCTTATGTGATATTGGTTATTGCGACAGAATTTCAGACGTAGAACACTCTGTTATGATGATATTGCGGAAGAACATAGAGTGATATATAGCAATAAGGCGATTCTGACTATGCGAGTGTCATCTCTGACTGTTGAGATGCCTTGGTTGACTCACAATGGTAATATTTATAGGTGGTTGGAAGATTGTGCTTGGGCGTTGATGCGGTGGATCAGGATCTCCAGTTAAACTGTGCAGTTCTTGTCGAAGAAGGATGCTATTGGAGGTGTGCGAACTATTGTAAAGTTTTCATCTAAATAATGAAATAGTTTAGGACCATGGGAGTGAACTTGTTTCCGGTGTTGTTCGTGGGAGTGTGAATATAAAACTACTTATTAACTTGGCGAGTTAGGGGTTATGCCATTTATTTGACGATGTGAAACTAAAGGAAGAAGAACACTTGTTCTAGAAAACTGCAATTTCGAGAGTTTAATTCGAAGTTGCTTTTTTCCAACAAAAGAGTCAACAGACCTTTTGCGTGATATTTTATGAAAATGTGACAGATTATTTGAGTGACCTGTGAATTAAAACGTTTCGAAAAATACTCTGCAGGACTGTGCCTAATAAGAGAGAGAGAGAAGCTTGCTCCATTGTGTGTATTTGAGGATGCGTGTTTTAGTCCCAATCTTTAGTCTAGTGGGGCAGACTTATTCCTTTTTTGTGCGAAAAGCGAGTTATGGTTGAGAGTTCTCCTCAATTTCTAGGACATGGTATGCATCGAAGAGGTTAACCGTTGTTAAGAGATAGCTTTAGCCTAATGTGTTGAGGAAAATGTTTATACACGGGAGAGGGTAGCGGTCGAAAATTGTGTGAGAATTGATGTGTCTGTAATCGGCTATGATTCTGGGACGAGATATATTATTTTTTAGGAATTAAGAGTAGAGAAGAGCAATCTTCAGAAGTGACTGGTTTTAAATAACCTTTTTACGAGAGCTCTTGGTCCATTCATCTATGTGTGTGACATATTTGTGTGGGAATCGATATTGTTGTCGATATTGTACTTATGGGAGAATTTTTGTAGAGGACAAATTGGGCCTTCGTCATCCTCATGTGTGATGACGTCTCTACATGAGAATAGCAGTTATAGTAACTGATCAAATAATTTTGAGTCGTGTAAGAGAGTATCATTTTGTGAAGTAACTTTTATTGATGAGGTGAGAATTTCTTTATAAGAAGAGTTGTGTTGTGGATAGGCATTGACTAGAGATAACAAGGTGTGTATGATAGGTTTCTATTGAATCATCTAAAACTATAATGGGGTTTGCAGCAGAGATGAGGGTGTTCTTTTGTAATGTTTGGGTAAATTGCTTAAATTAATGTTGTCTATCAATATTTAACCTTGATTGCATGTGCTGAGAATATTGCCTGCGTAAAGATAGCTAATGATATTAGGAGTGTTATTAGTTGACAAAAATTGGTTTTCTGAAAGAGATGTGTGAGCCGAAAGGAGACAACATTAGGAGTAAGTGTTTGTTGATTTAGAGTGTGGGGGAATTTCCGTAGTTAAAGTGTTATAAATATTGTATGTGAAGACTGAATATATAAATAGGTTGAGAGAGTGTCAAATATCACCTAAGAATAAAAGTGGGATGGGGGGTGTGGTCTGAGAAGTAGGTTGTTGGGAAGGAATAGAGTTGTCTACGGAAACTTTATTTTGCAGGGTGGTAGAGTTGAAATTTACATCTTTTTCATTATGAAAGATGAGAGGAGAGGTTTTCTGTGGTAGTTGATGTGATGAAAGTGTGAGAGACGAAAGACTTTTGTTCGAGGAATGTGAAGAAGAGAATGAGTGAGTAATGGGTGAGAGGTAGGTGCGCTTTTTATGACCACGACAAGCATAAAACTTTTGAAGTCGAGAGAGATGGGAGCACTGCTAACGAGATTTGTACCTAGAAGGAAGTCAGATTGAAAAGAAAGGAGTGAATCGTGGACTGACATAAAAGTCTCTGGGAAATAGGATGTTGTAGTGTTTATTTTCAAGTTAATTGTGCTTAATTGAGGAAAGATGAAATATGTAATATATTTTAATTGAATGTTACATTTGTGTAGTGGTATGTTGGTGTTAAGTGTATGTTAAAGGTAGTGAAAGTCTGAAAGCTTACATATCGAGCCTTTGGATCCAACGTCTAAGAGAAATAATTTGTTGTAAATCGATATCGTTGAAAGTAACTGGAGCTTTCAGGAAATCCGTTGGACCGGCTGTGTTGATAGGCTGAGATATTTTTGGAGATTTGGTGTTAAGGTAGGGGAGATTGTGTTGAATGTGAGGAAAAAGGGATTTATGTCATAATTGTGAGTAGAATAATTAGTATTAATATAGTGAAAATCTTTGCAGTTCTTAGTGATATTGCCGATATTATCCCTATCTAATGTACTAAGATTAACAAAATTGCATGCAGTCATTGTTGTATATCTGAGAAGTAATTTTCGCTTAAAGAGATGAAGGAAATGAAGTTTGAATTTTGAAATTGACTCCTTCTGGAATCGCACTCTTTCCGGTTGAATGGTGTAGAGGGGAAAGTGATTTTGATTTATTTTTTGGTTATACTGTAACCTTTGTTGTGGGTAGGATTGGGAGTAAGGTCGCACCCCTTTATATTGTGTACGGTTTATACCGCTCAATTTCCAAAGTCCTCTTTTAATGTTTTCTTCGATTTGAGGTGTTATTGGGGCGTGTTTTACCTTAAAATTTGGGTTTCTGGGTTCTAATTTGGGGTTTTGGCAATTTCGCGTAGAACCTCTTATGTGATATTGGAAACATATATGACAATAGGATTCAATGGGCATTGACTGTTGAGATGCCTTGGTTGTCACAATGGTAAAATATTTTGATGGTTGGTGGTGGTCTTTCCAATCTTCGATGATTCTTCAACGAGTGCTAGGGCGGACGAGGAGACATGGCGCTGCAGACGGATTTGCACTTCGGATATCATTTGAGCAATTGCGTACTTGTTTGATTTGGAGATCTCGTCTTGAGGACTTTTCCGCTGTTTCTGAAGAAGTTGTACTATAGCAGGTCTATAGTTGGTAGATAGTAATTGTGGCTAGGGGTCATACCCATTGCGATTTTTTGGAAGGAATCAGTATTGTATCGTTTGAGGGCATAGAAGAACGTAGATTGAGTTTTTGACAAATGTATTCTGTCATCTTAACTAGTTGATGCCTTAGTATTTGTGATAGAGAAACAGCTTGTTCGTCCATGGATTTGTATAATTTTCTGGAAAGTTGTGCAGTAAGCTATTTCTTTTTTCATTATGTTTAACCAAAAAGGATTCATCTGGACCAATTTTTGTCAAGATAGTGTCACCTACATTCCATGAAGGGCGAGTGTCTCTTGAGGACGGCCATTTAAATTTTATTTAATCATTACAAAAATTCTCAAGAAGCTGAAGTGGAGTTTCCTGGGCAAACTATTAGTATTAGTCGTAAATTAAAATTAACAGAGTAGTCGGTGAACTCTTCAATTTCTCTATTTTGCATGAGATTTTGGATTTGAGTTTAGACACGGTTTCTTGAGATTTCGCCATATTGATCAAGTAAGAAATTTTTACTTCGGGCTTGTAATATTTTCTTGGTGTTATTGTGGTGCATTGTTGGAGCTATTTCATTATTCCATCCACATGTTCCTAAACACACTGTGCGAACCATGGGCCTGTTCCAGATAAAATCAAGAATAATAATAATATGATCGAATAATAATAGATAATTATATATAATAATGATAATCAAATAAATAATAATTAATAATAATATAATAATAAAATAATGAATATCATAATCAATAATAAGTAATATAATCAATAATAATATTAATAATAATAATAATAATAATAATAAAAAAATTAACATATACTTATAATAATAAAATAATAATAATAAGAATCTCAATAATAATACATATAATAATAATAATAAGTAAAACTAATAATATTAAGATAATACAATATAATATTCGTCCCGTGAGGGCGAGTTCAGTTTTTGGAATGATACAATAGATGCGATTGGTGTGGTTGGGGAAATTTTGGAGGACCATATCGATTTTCTTTCCTTCTCATTTTGGCTTACTTATTTACCAAACTTTAAAAGGGGAGAAAAAGGAGGGAGAGAAACAAAAAATGAATGGCTAAACATCTTAGACCTCTGAGCGCTTTTACTGTGATGGTGCGGTGATTGTTGGTTCTTTTTCAGAGTTCTTCTCTTATGGCTTGAATCAAGATCTGCCATCTTTTCACTCTCTCTTTGTAGGAGTATGTTTGAGGTAGATATTGCGGAATTTCTCTTAAATAATTTATTTTTCAGCCCTCACATCAACATTATTTAAAGCTAAGAATATTTACATAAATCAAATACCTAACACAAAAGAAAAAAATAGGCATTTATAATGGTAGGTTTCGCACATGGGGAATCGGAGACGATGCGAAACCGGCATTCACGTACAACCCCTTACACACCATCATTTAAGATAACGAATAGAACGAATTTCTAAATATGATTCAATTCTTGTATATTCGCACCAAGGCTACACGATACGGATTACTTTTATATCTGCTCGAATAACCGTAATACGAATACGATATATATTATGAGAACCCTATTCTTCTTATTTCTGTCTTCAATATAATACCAAGATATCTTTAAAATTAACTATTTTATATTGCGCCAACATTATTTCTTGTAAGAGCTCTTGGCCGTTGAAATCAAATATCGTTCCAGGATGCGGAACGTGGGCCCACTCTTAACAGTGAACATTCTCCCTCCCAACCATCTACCCCCTAACCCATCGGAGAGGCACATTTTGGGATAAACGGATGTTTTAAAACCTGAATAAATCAAATCAAAAAATCAAATGCAAGTAGTCATTAATACTGAGAAAAACTTTTGGTCTGATTTCTTCCATACTGAACCATTTTCTCCACTGAACGATAAGAAAAGTCACTCATTAGCAAAAGGAGCTCGCTTCTGGCAGAGACCTGAGAAGGAAAGCGCAAAATAGGTAACCCTGCTCAATACAGCCATATTTAGGATACTTTTCACATGTTTCTCTACCGATCAGTGGATTATCCCCAGAAGAGATTCTATCTTTTTCTCCTAAATATATCTGGATGTGTTTATAGAAAATTTCATGCTGAAAAACCATTCCCTTCAGTTAGTTCATTTAGATTACGCTGCTACATATTGCTGCTGACGTAACTTGATGCGACCTCTCGCGAAGTGACGTCTTGGTGTCCTCAACTTTAGTTTCGTCAGTGTTGGTGCATAATGTCCTTTGTTGCCATCTTTGTACTTTTCGAAAGATGGCTCAGCATTTTAGTCTACAATCGAGCTAATTTTAGCGAACATTCTGAAGCATGTATTACGTGGTATATATTGTAGTACGTTAATTTTATAGTAGTAGTATATAGATATATAAATGTATATATATTATATATATATATATAATAATATAATACATAAGTTAATATTTCTCAACTACCTTTATCATGTGATATCTTCTTCTATTATATATATATATAGGATATACTACGTCATTATATAGCATACTATATATATATATAATATATTATACAATATTCAGAGATAATATTATTATATATATATATATATATAAGTATATATTATAATATATATTATATATATATATAATATATATTATATATATATATATATACTATAATACTATATACTATATATATAGGGTTCATACTAGCTGTGCAGTGAATCGTATTTTATTCTGATCAAGATTAAGCCTCTTACACACTGTATATGTGAAGGAAGTTTTCATGAATCTTGATCAACTCCAGGTAATCTTGATGGGTTTCATCGAATAGATTTTTCATTTTCAGTTGTGCGAGTGTGAGTGAGAAAATATTACTTGTTTATATTCGGGATAAAAACTTCGAAACGTCAATAAAAAAGTACTGTGAATATTCTCAAAAAAACGAAGCGGTGAATTAGAATATTCGGTTCATCTCTAATTTAAATACATACTCGATATATAATATACGTCATAATAATATATATATATATATTAATACTATCATAATTAGTAATATATATAACTAATATAAATATATATATATATATATCTATATATATTATAGAATATACTAATATATATTATATAATATATTAGATATATATTATTTGATACTAATATATATCAAATATATATATTATATAGCGTATATATATTATATATTATATATAATATATATATATATTATACTATCTATACTGCGTCTATATTATATCATATAGATATATATTTATAATATATACTTACATGCCTTGTCTTAGGTTTCAACTTAATTGTTCTAGAGATGGAAGATACACGATGAGAAAATAAAGATATATTATAATAAGATGATATTATGATATGTGAGGTGAGTGATATATTATATATAATACTATCATACTATTACTATATATATATATATAATAATTATATTATATAATAACTATATATTATATATAGAAGAGAGAGAGAGCAGAGAGACGAGAGAGAGAGAGAGTACGACTCGGTTACCCTATGTTGTTTATACCCCTACAAAAAATGGTATAACACAAATACCACAGATACAGACTAAGCGAAAAATCCAAATGAAATTGGAAAAGATTAAAAAAGAAAAGAACAAATGAGAGAAAATCCAAATTATTTAAATAATAATAATAATAATAATAATCAATAGAATTAATATAATAATACATAATTAATGAATAATAATTAATAATCAATAATAATATAATATAATAATATTAAATAATAATAATAATAAAATATAAAGTAACTAAAAAACCTCAATCATCAACATTTATTTTATCTTATGAGTTTGTGCTTTTTAAGGCCGTCCTGAAAGTAATTTCATTCAAGAGAAGACAAATTTTTCCTTAATATCTTATTTCTGGTAATAACAATAAACTAATTGATTTAATATATTATCAAGCTTTCCGCTTCCATATACCTTTGGACTTTTCTAGCAATAACCAAAAAAATTAAATGAAAATTAATTAATATTTAAAAGTTAGAAAGATAACCTGCATTGACTTTTTTTTTATTTAATAAATGTTTAAAAACCATGCCATTTCATTATATTTTATCTTTATTCAATAAATGGTTTTTGCTTCTCCTTACGAACAATGCTTCCCCGATGGAAAACAATCATAAAATCATTCTCTTTTATGATGAGGGAAAGTGTTTATTTATTTGTTATTGTGATTTCTGTTATGTTGATATTATTTTGTTAAATGTTGCAAAATACTTTAATAATATAATAATAAACTAAAATAATATAAAAGTAATAAGTAATAATAATAATGAATAATAATATAAAATAATAATCAATCAACTAAATAAATAATAATAAATAATAATAATAATAATAAAAATACATAATAATAAAGTAATAATAATATTTCAAAACTTACCTGAAAAATTTATTTTAACGTATGATTGTGTTGCTTTTTCAAGCCTAATAAATGTATTATTCTGTCTACAAAGAAATTTTCTTCTAGTAATTATTCCTGGTCAATAAATGAAAAACTATTGATAAATAAACAGCCACCACCAAGCTTCGTTCCTCAACTTCGGAAACTTTCAAGGAAAGTTTATTTTTTATAGATGATTTATCGTAACTGTCTGAGAAATCAAGGATTTAGCAGTTTCTCTGTAGTATATAACACATTAATTTGAGGAATAAATATGATAAAGTAATAAACCTAGTATATGTAATTTTGAATTTGTGAGAATCTACAGTTAGGTACATAGAAGGAGATTTCTTCATCTTGACGTTTTTATGTCTGAGTAATGAATGTTTAGACAATGGTTTTTTGAGAAATAGCAAGGTCCGTAAGTTGTGAGATCAAGTAATCATTTGATTGTATGGTGTGTCGTCTCATTCTGTATTTTTATGCAGGAGAGAGTTATTAGTATCGTGTTCTCAGTGTGAACAAAAGATACGTAACTTAGGATGGTTTTTGTGAACATCAATTGCTATTGCTATTTATCTTTTAGGATGATGCCACTAATTTATGGCATAGAGAAAAGCTGTTGTCTATGGCATATGTTTATTTTATCGGAAAGAGTATGAAGTTAGAGCTATTCCTTTTTCTATTAGCTTTTACACATAATAAGATATCAGTTGGAGCAAGCTCTTTCTGCCTAAGGATTATTATGCGTGGTGTCTCGCCTGTGCGAAGGAGGTGCTCTTGAAGGTAGTTATACGCCTAGTTCTTAAACTTTTATACTCTATTACATAACATTCATCGTCAAAGATAGTGAAAAGAGTTACCTTGTGCAATAACTAATTCTGGAGTATTATGTTTAAAATTAAAATTAAAAGTGAGCAGTTTATCGAGTGAGAATCTCTGTCGAGAATTTCTCTAATGGCGTCATATAGATTTGGATAGTTGGAGTGATATTATGTGAATAATATAACCATAATAAGCGGCGTTACATTACAATTCAGAACATTGAAACACGGACACAAAAGTTACTACTCTCAACACATCAGAAAAGCGAAGATACTTCAACGAGAATAGAAATGGAAGCAGCGAGCTCTCTATCGTGTTATCAATTGTGTCCATAGATGATAAGTGAGTGAGTTTGTGCTTCGCTTGTATACATTCTTGGGTGTTGTTGTGGTGCAATTGTTTGAGCTATATTATTTTCAATTACTATGAATTTCCTAACCACTGTGCGAACCTTGGGCCTTTCCAGATATAATAAATAATATTAATTATATAATAATAATAATAATAAATTTATATTAAATAAATTATATATATAATATTTAAATATATAATAATATATAATTAATAATAGTCTATATATAATTAATAATAATATAATTATAGATATATATTCGTCCCGTTGAGAGTGACGAAAGTTTCATTTTAGAGAGTTATTATCAAGAAGATTGCGATTGTAGTAAGTTTGGAAGAGACCAATTTGGAGGACCATAAGAGTTTTCCTGACTATTATTATGTTAAAGTAATTAACGAAAGAATTTAAAAGTTGAGAAAAGAGGAGAGACAAAAAATTGTAACCCATTTAGCCTTGAGGTTTCTGTGATGGTTGCGTGTGGTTCTTTTTCAGGTTCTTCTCTTATTGAGTCGCCACTTTTCACTCTCTTTTGTAGAGTATTTGAGGGTATGTATGGGAGTTTCTCTTAAATATTTATTTAGCCTTCACCTCCAGGCTAAGGCTAAGAGTAATTAAAATCAAATACTACAAAAAGAAAAAAATAGATTTACAATGGTGTGCTTGCACATGGAAAATCGGAGAATGCAAACGCATCCGTACACCTACACACCCATATTCACATTAGAAATGGAGCGAATTAAAAATGAATTTTTTATATTCGCAAACACGAACACGATACGAATACTGTTTATATTCTCTAATTACGAATACAATACGAATATTATGAAAACCTATTTCTTCTTATTCTGTCTTCCCCAATATAAAATACTAGATATCTTTAAAATTAACTATTTTATATTAGCAGCTCAAACTTAATTATATTTCTTGTAAGGTTTGGTCCGTTGAATTAACAACATTATCCGGACTGACGTAGAACGGGTCCACTCTTACAGTGCATCCTATCAAACCGTCTTACCCTCAACAGCTCGCACACTTGAGAAAGGAGGGTTCTTAAAACTTCAAATTTAGAGCAAGATCCATATTATAAATGCGCAGCAATCTAAATTGCGGTAGCGAAAAAACTTTCTTGCTCGTTTGACTCATTTAAGAACACTATGAATTCATTCCTATACAAGAGCTAAAGAAAAGCAACCCTTATAATGAGAAGGTCGACTCGTCTCTGACAACACTTGAGAGTAGAATAAGCGAAAGATAAAAGTAGTGGAATTGATAGATCCTTGCTGAATATCTAGCGCATAATTAGGTATGACTCTTATGTCAGCGATGGTTATTCTAGTCTCCAGATTCAAAGTTGGATGTATCCTCCAGAAAATTCTTTTTTTCTCCTAGATAAGTATATACGTGGATGATGTTATTTGAGAATGTTCCGTGTATATGAATAGACTTTCCCCCTTCGTTATTACGCACATAGAGCTAAGTAAAGAAAATATGCTGATGGTTTCTGTAAAGTTAATTGTGATTGGTGTGAAGTTGAAGAATATGCTTTTTAATTTTATCTATTTAGGTATAGGTGTTTAATCTTCATCAAAGACAGGTGAACAGTTTTAATCTGTGCTACTTTTGTAATGTCTCAGGTGCATTTTTTAGTTTAAACTGATTAATTATTACAATATTATTATTTTACTTATAACTCATTTTTTATTGATGTAAAAATTTTGTTATTTATTAATTATATTATATATATATAATTATATTTATTATAATATATTAATATATAGTATAATATATATATAATATATATATTATTAATTATTATATATATAATTATTATAATTATTATATTATAATATAGTATTATTATTATATATTATATTTAATATTTACTTATATTATTAATGATATATATATATATATATATATATTATTATTCAAAATTTATATAATTTATAATTATTATATTATATATATATATTACATTATTATATTTTAAGAATATATTTTTATATTATATTAGTATATATTATATATATATTATATATATATAATTAATTATATATATATATATATATATAATTAATTTATATATAAATATATTATTATATAATATATATATAATATTAATATATATATATATAATATATATAATATATATATATATATATATTATAGGTATTCCACTACTAGCTATGTGGCATGTATAAACGTTAATTAAACATTTGAGATGCTCACCAATAATTCTTTGCAGGTAAAGATTTCATTTTAATATTTCATTTACTCCGTGTTCTTCATTATGGACTTAAAAAGAGTAAAACGTGAAGTGATTTTTGCAGATTCTATTATAAAATATTTGTTTTTATATTCAGGATAATAAACTTCGTTTAGCTATAAATAAATATGTGATATATTCTCAAAAACGAGCGTGAATATCGGATATTCCAAAAAATCTCTTCTAATGCTTCAAGTGAATCTCAAATTCAAATTCGTTAAATTCTTTCGAAATGTAGAATTCATTTATCATTAAGATAAAAGTCTATATTTATATATAGTTAATATTATATAATATAGTAAATATATATATATTTATATCAACTTTTTAGGTACTATATGATACTATGTACTATAACATTATATTTTGAGATTAGATTATGATTTATAGTGAGCCGTTATATATATATATTTATATATATATATATTATTATACATATTAATTATTAATATATTTATATTATCTATAAATTATTTATATAGATATATATATTTAATTATAATTATATTAAATTATTATGAAATTATAATTAAATTATTATTACAATTATATATTCATTCTATAAATATAAGATTATTTAACATTTTATATTTATATATAATTTAATATACTAAAATAGATTATATATTTAGAATAATTAAATATATTTATTTTAGTATAATTATAATGACTATAATATTATTAAAATAATTATAATCAATTTATATATGAAATATTAATATAATTATTTATTTTTTTAAGTATTATAAATATTTATAAAATATATTTATTATATTAATGTATTATATAATGTTTTATATATATTATTATTATTAATTATTATATATATATTATATATTATATATATATTATATATTAATAAATAATATTATTATAAATATTATAATATTAATATATATATATTTATTATATATAATATATAAAGATATATTTTACCCAACATAGTATATTATAATATATGCTCTCGTAACAATAGGATTTCATTAATTGTATACGTAGAGATAGAGTTACCAACGAGTAGAGAAATACAAGGATATATATAATAATCCTACTATATAAAATATAAAACTATATATAAAATATTATTAATATAATAATGTATTAATAATAAATAAATATAGTTATATATATTACTGCTTACATTAGATCAAGAAACAATGAAAGTACAAAGAGTGTTAATAGTATTATTATTTGGCATGTGGTTTCTCTAGATAATATGAGATAGTAGAAGAGAGAGAGAAGAGCAGAAGTATGATGAGATATACTCGTTAATATCCTAAGTTGTTGAGTACACAAACCCTACAAAAAAATCTCTGGTAAAACAACACATATATATTATATAACAACAGAGATATAAACTGAATACACTAATGAAAAAATAGTAGTAAATATTGATAATTAGTAATACAAAAGTGACTAATAATAGAATTGATCTAAATAATTCCATAAAATTTAAATGCTAAACACAAACACATTACTAGCTTCCAACTAACATTAGATGTAGGATACTTTTACATAAAATAATTATTACAATAGCTACTTATTATATCACAGAATAATAAATAATAATAAATACAAAAAATAAATTATCTAGCTAATTATAACAACAATAATTGATAAATAATTCATAAAATTTATAATAGCTAATAATAACAAGCGTCAATATCAACGAGCTTATTATATATGATCTATGATTAATTAGGAAGCTTATTCTTTAAAGACACTCCTGAAAAGGTATTTCATTCAGAGAAGAAATTTCCTTAATATTATTCTGGAATATGTTAAAACTCTTGAAATCTAAAATCGCTTAAGAATGGTGATCACAATTATATAAATTTGGAACATTTTCTTCTGCTGTTTCAAGCGTAAAGCCAAAGAAATAACAAATAATAAATGATTTAGTTTGAGAATTAGGTTCGACCAAGAGTTAGAGAGAGAAAGGATAGAAGAGTTAGAGAGAGAAGGAAGTTTCGAGGATCTGACTTCTATTATTTAGAATATATATTTGGTTAATGTTTTAAAAAAATTGGACATTTCATTATTTTTTATCTTATTAATAATGGTTTTGTTTCCTTAAGAAACAATGCTTTCCCGAGAAATCAATCGATAAAAAATCTTTCTTCTTTATGATTGGAAAAGTTTTTCATTTATTTTGTTATTGGGATTTTGTTCTTCTTCTTAAAATGTTGAAATACTTTAATAATAATAATAATAATTAATAATAATACATAATAATAATAATAATTAATAATTAAATTAATAATAATAATAAATAATAATATAATAAATTAATAATAATAATAATTAATAAATTAGTTTATAATAATAATAAAATATAATAATAATAATAATAATAATAATAAAATAACAATAATAATAATAATAATAATAATAATAATAATAATAATAATAATAATAATAATAATAATAATAATAATAATAATAATTATAATAATATATAATAATAATAATAACGGCCAAAAATTTCAATAAAATTCTGCAAAATATACGGTTAGTAAAATTAAAAACATTCTTGAAAAATATTTATATATAAACTTTTGGTCAAAATAAAAATATATATATATATATAATATATATAATATATATATCATATATATATATATATATTATATATATATATATATTATATATATATATATATATATATTTATATATTATATATAATATTCCTTAAATAATAATAATAATAATAATAATATTAATGATAATAATAATAATAATAATAATAATAATAATAATAATAATAATAATAATAATAATAATAATAATAATAATAATAATAATAATAATAATAATAATAATAATAATTAATAATAATAAAATAATAATATAATAATAATTAATAATAATAATAAATAATAAAATAATAATAAAATTATAGTTATCATAAATGGCATCACTACTACTACTACTACGTACTACTACTACTACTACTACTACTACTACTCACTACAACTACCTCCACTACTACTGCTATAATGATAGCAATAAAATTTTCTTTAGTAAAAATTTAAAATGAGTTTTCTAGGATGGCGTTAAGTTCTATGAGCCCATGTAACCTTATACTAATTATTGTTAGCAATATATTATATTAAGTAGGTTTTAAAAAACCAATATTAATAATAATAATAATTAATTTAATAATAATATAATAATAATGAATAATATTAAGGGCATTACATCCACTATAAGCCATTGAAACTGAGCTCGTGCTTCTCTACTCGTGAAGCGCTTTCTGATGGTGAGAGTAGTAATATTGTGTACCGATTTCAATGTTCTGAAAGTGGATGTCAGCCGCTTATATCGGATACACAACGAATACCCTCAAGATGAGAACGTCGCAACATAAGTATAGGTCGAGTAAAGTATTTCAACATTTTAAAGAAGAACATTTGCCAAAATCCCGATAACAAAATAAAAGAAAACTATTCCATCATAAAAAGAAGGAATGATTTTTATTAATTGCGCCTCGGGGAATTATTTCTCTTAAAGAAACATAAACCAGTAATAAATATAAAATATAATGAAATACCCAATTTTTTAAACATTTTTAAACAACAAAAATGTCAATACTGTACATTAACTTTTTTAACTTTTAAAATATCAATCTCTTGTTTTATTTATTTTTATTATTTGTAACAAAATTTATATTATCAAAATTCAGTTAAAATAAAAAAAAATAAAAGACTATCTTGAAAGTTCCGAAAGTTGTACGAACGAAAGCTTGGTGCTGTTATTAAATCAATAGTTTACATTTTATCCGAGTGATAATAACTAAAGAAAATCTTTGCTAGACAAGAAATACATTTATTAGGCTTGAAAAAGCAACAAAATCATACGTTAAAATAAATGCTGATATTGAGTGTTAGCAATATTATAACCAAGATTATTATCTCTAGCTTAAATGGTTCCATTATTATTATTATTATTTATTATTATATTATGAATTAGTATTAATATTATTATATTATTTATTATTATGATTATTATTATTAATTATTGAATTAATTATTATTAACAGCTCTAATTCAACATTTTAAAGAAGAAAACAACAACAAGAAGAAATACTATTGCCAAAATAAATGACAAACTTTTCCATCATAAAAGAGAAAGATTATTTATGAATTGTTTCCTCGGGGAAGCATTTTGTCTTAAGGAAACACAAACCATTATTTAATAAAGATAAAATATAATGAATGTCCAATTTTTTTAAACATTTTTAAATAACAAAAAAAAGTCAATGCAGGTTTAACTTTTCTAACTTTAAAAATTAATAATTTTATTTTTATTATTTTGATATGAAAAATGATTGTTCAAATATTATGGGACGACAAGCTTGATAATATTAATTTAAATCAATTATCCTATTTTATTCCAGGAATAATTATTAAAAAGAAAATTCTATTATGCTTAAATGGCATTTCAGGAGGCTTTTAAAAAGCTGCAAAATCATAGATCAAAATAAATGTTGATATTTAGTTTTTATTATTATTATTATTATTATTATTATTATATATTATATTATTATTATTATTATTATTATTATTATTTATTATTATTTATTATTATTATTATTTTATTAATTATTATTATTATTATTATTATTATTATTAATATTTGGATCGCATTTTTTTTCTTTTTTAATCTTTTCAATCATTTTTTTTCAGTCAGAATCTGTGTATTTTTAGTGTTACCATTTTTGTATGGGGTATAACAAACTAGCGGCGGTGAAACGAGTCTCTCTCTCTCTCTCGCTCGCTCTCTCTCTCTCTCTCCTCTATATATATATATATAATATATATATTAATATATATATATATATATATATATATATTAATATATATACCCCTATATATATATATATATATTATATAATATATATATATATATATACTTTATTTCTCTCGTGTACTCCATCTCTAGAACAATTAATGAACCTAAGACAGCAAATGAAGTATATTTATATATATATATATATATATATATATATACTATATATTATATATATAATATAATATACTATATATATATATATACTATATATATATATTATAATATATATATATAATATATATATATATATTATATATATCTATATATATATAATATATATCATATATATATATAGTATATATATATAAATATATACTATATATATATATATATATATTAATATATATATAATATATATTTATATATATATATAATATAACAGTTAATATATATGAGTATGTATGTTTAAATAGAGTATGAACCGTAATATCATTATTCACGCTCGTTTTTTGAGAAGTATTCACATATTTTTATTAATTCGTATCGAAGTTTCTTATCGAATATAAAACAAATATTTTATTATAATCGCAAAACTCAGTTTAAAATACTTCATCACATAAAGAAACACGGAGTAATGAAAATTAATGCAAACTAGTAAAAAGAAATTGTGAAGAGGCTTAGTCTTGTGGAAAATAACGATTTACATGCCATAATATATAACCTATATAATAATATATAATATATATATTATATATTATAATATATAATATAGTATATATATATATATATATATATATATATATATATTATACTATATATATATATTATAATATATATATATATATGTATATATATATATATATATATATATATATATATATATAATATAATATGATATATATATTATATAATATATATAATATATATATATATATATTATATATATATATATATATTATATATTATATATTATAATATATATATATATATATATATATATATATATATATATATATATATATAATATAACAAAACTTTTACTCATGAAACTCTGTTATAAAAAATAATAGTGTCGATTTAACAAAAATGCTGAGACATTCAAAGTACAAAGATGGCACAACCTAAAGCTAAAACTGAAGAAACCTTACCTAAGAAAAAAAAGCATTCAACTTCCACTAACATAACTTTATCAGAAACCATCAGCAATATTTTTTTCTTCTAGTAGTGATAACGAGGGGGAATGTTTATCACAGGAAATTTTGAAACACATCCAGATATATTTAGGAGAAAAAAAGAATTCTTCTGGAGGATAATCCACTTGAATGGTAGAAAAACCATGTGAATAAGTATCCTAATATGGCTGTATTAGCAGGGTCATATTTTGCTTGTCTCTCTCAAGTGTTGCAAGCGAGCGCCTTTTTAAGGGTGCTTTTCTTAGTTTTGATGGAAAAGTTCTAGGCTTGCAGCAAACGAGCAGAAAAGTTATTGCTCCCCAAATATAGTTTACTAATTTTTGGATTTGACTATTGAGGTTTTAAAAACTCCTTTCCAAATTGCGGTGGTTGGGGTAAGAGGTTGGAGGGATGCACTGTAAGAGTGGGCCCACGTTCCGCATCCTGGAAACGTAGTTAATTCAACGGCCAAACTCTTACAAGAAATAATGTTGGCGCAATATAAAATAGTTAATTTAAAGATATCTAGTATTTATATTGAAGACAGAATAAGAAGAATAGGTTTCATAATATTCGTATTCGTATTCGTATTCGAGAATATAAAACAGTATCCGTATCGTGTTCGTGTTTGCGAATATAAAAAAATCATATTTAATTCGTTCTATTTCTAATGTGAATATGGGTGTGTGGGTGTACGGATGCGTTTGCATTCTCCGATTTCCCATGTGCGAAAACACCATTATAAATCTATTTTTTTTCTTTTTGTAGTATTTGATTTTAATTACTCTTAGCCTTAGCCTGGAGGTGAAGGCTAAATAAATATTTAAGAGAAACTCCCATACATACCCTCAAATACTCTACAAAAGAGAGTGAAAAGTGGCGACTCAATAAGAGAAGAACCTGAAAAAGAACCACACGCAACCATCACAGAAACCTCAAGGCTAAATGTTACCTCATTTTTGTTTCTCTCCTCCTTTTCTCCCCTTTTAAATTTGGTTAAATAAGTTAACATAACTAATAGTCAGGAAAACTCGATATGGTCCTCCAAAATTTCCCCAACCACACCAATCGCATCTATTGTATCAGTTCCAAAAACTGAACTCGCCCTCACGGGACGAATATATATTATTATTATTATTATTATTATTATTATTATTATTATTATTATTATTATTATTATTATTATTATTATTATTATTATTATTATTATTATTATTATTATTATTATTATTATTATTATTATTATTATTATTATTATTATTATTAATATTTTTATTATATTATTTATTATTATATATATTATTATTTATTATTATTATTAATTATTATTATTATTATTATTATTATATTATTATTATGTTATTATATTATTATTATTATTATCATTATTATTTACTTATTGCGTGGCGGAAGCCATGGTTCGCACATGGCTAGGAAAATGTGATGAAAAGTAAAACTAGCTCAACAATGCACCACAAAACACCAAAAATATACAAGCCGAAGTAAAATTTCACTTGATCAGTGATTTTCAAATTCTCCTAAACTCCAAATCCAAAAATTATATTGGAATAGAGAAATTCGAAGAGTTCACCGATACTTCTTTAATTTTAATTTTAAAACTAATACTAATGTAGTTTTGCCAGGAAACTCCCTTCATTCTTTGAGGAATTTTACCAGATTAATAAAATTTTTATAAATGCGTCATCTCAAGATAAGGGAACATCTAACCCTTCTTAAGTGCCCTATCCTTACAAAAATTGGTCAATGAATCTTTTTGTTAAACTAAATAAAAAAGATAGCTCACTCAACTTTCCAGAAAAATTAACAAATGCCATAGCAACAGCTTTTCTCTATGCACAAATACTACATCATCTAAAAGAGTACAAGAAACAATTTGTCAAAAACTCCAATTACGATCTTTTGCTCCTAAACCGATACAATACTTTCTTCAAAAATCGAATGGACGACCATACACATTACCTACTACAACTACGGACCTGCTACCGTCAACTTCTTCAGCAAAAGCGGAAAATTCTCAAGACCGAGATCTCCAAATCAACAGATACCAATTCCCTCAAATGATACGAGCTGCAAATCCGTTGCAGCGACCATTCTCTCCCCGCCCTAGCCCAAACACCACTCAACCATCTAAAATATTTTACCATTGTGAGCAACCAAGGCATCTCAACAGTAAATGCCCATTGAACCCTATTGTCACATATGTTGCCAATATCACATAAGAGGTTCTACGCGAAATTGCCAAAACCCCAAATTAGACCCCAGAAATCCAAGTTTTAAGGTAAAACACGCCCCAATAACACCTCAAATCGAAGAAAACATTAAAAGAGGACTTTGGAAATTGAGCGGTATAAACCGTACACAATATAAAGGGGTGCGACCTTACTCCCAATCCTACCCACAACAAAGGTTACAGTATAACCAAAAAATAAATCAAAATCACTTTCCCCTCTACACCATTCAACCGGAAAGAGTGCGATTCCAGAAGGAGTCAATTTCAAAATTCAAACTTCATTTCCTTCATCTCTTTAAGCGAAAATTACTTCTCAGATATACAACAATGACTGCATGCAATTTTGTTAATCTTAGTACATTAGATAGGGATAATATCGGCAATATCACTAAGAACTGCAAAGATTTTCACTATATTAATACTAATTATTCTACTCACAATTATGACATAAATCCCTTTTTCCTCACATTCAACACAACCTCCCCTACCTTAACACCAAATCTCCAAAAATATCTCAGCCTATCAACACAGCCGGTCCAACGGATTTCCTGAAAGCTCCAGTTACTTTCAACGATATCGATTTACAACAAATTATTTCTCTTAGACGTTGGATCCAAAGGCTCGATATGTAAGCTTTCAGACTTTCACTACCTTTAACATACACTTAACACCAACATACCACTACACAAATGTAACATTCAATTAAAATATATTACATATTTCATCTTTCCTCAATTAAGCACAATTAACTTGAAAATAAACACTACAACATCCTATTTCCCAGAGACTTTTATGTCAGTCCACGATTCACTCCTTTCTTTTCAATCTGACTTCCTTCTAGGTACAAATCTCGTTAGCAGTGCTCCCATCTCTCTCGACTTCAAAAGTTTTATGCTTGTCGTGGTCATAAAAAGCGCACCTACCTCTCACCCATTACTCACTCATTCTCTTCTTCACATTCCTCGAACAAAAGTCTTTCGTCTCTCACACTTTCATCACATCAACTACCACAGAAAACCTCTCCTCTCATCTTTCATAATGAAAAAGATGTAAATTTCAACTCTACCACCCTGCAAAATAAAGTTTCCGTAGACAACTCTATTCCTTCCCAACAACCTACTTCTCAGACCACACCCCCCTCCCACTTTTATTCTTAGGTGATATTTGACACTCTCTCAACCTATTTATATATTCAGTCTTCACATACAATATTTATAACACTTTAACTACGGAAATTCCCCCACACTCTAAATCAACAAACACTTACTCCTAATGTTGTCTCCTTTCGGCTCACACATCTCTTTCAGAAAACCAATTTTTGTCAACTAATAACACTCCTAATATCATTAGCTATCTTTACGCAGGCAATATTCTCAGCACATGCAATCAAGGTTAAATATTGATAGACAACATTAATTTAAGCAATTTACCCAAACATTACAAAAGAACACCCTCATCTCTGCTGCAAACCCCATTATAGTTTTAGATGATTCAATAGAAACCTATCATACACACCTTGTTATCTCTAGTCAATGCCTATCCACAACACAACTCTTCTTATAAAGAAATTCTCACCTCATCAATAAAAGTTACTTCACAAAATGATACTCTCTTACACGACTCAAAATTATTTGATCAGTTACTATAACTGCTATTCTCATGTAGAGACGTCATCACACATGAGGATGACGAAGGCCCAATTTGTCCTCTACAAAAATTCTCCCATAAGTACAATATCGACAACAATATCGATTCCCACACAAATATGTCACACACATAGATGAATGGACCAAGAGCTCTCGTAAAAAGGTTATTTAAAACCAGTCACTTCTGAAGATTGCTCTTCTCTACTCTTAATTCCTAAAAAATAATATATCTCGTCCCAGAATCATAGCCGATTACAGACACATCAATTC
This sequence comes from Trachelipus rathkii, assembly GCA_015478945.1. NCBI lineage: Eukaryota > Metazoa > Arthropoda > Malacostraca > Isopoda > Trachelipodidae > Trachelipus > Trachelipus rathkii. The sequence continues at coordinate 1,992 of JABUQX010066652.1, read as the reverse complement.
TCACACAATTTTCGACCGCTACCCTCTCCCGTGTATAAACATTTTCCTCAACACATTAGGCTAAAGCTATCTCTTAACAACGGTTAACCTCTTCGATGCATACCATGTCCTAGAAATTGAGGAGAACTCTCAACCATAACTCGCTTTTCGCACAAAAAAGGAATAAGTCTGCCCCACTAGACTAAAGATTGGACTATAAACACGCATCCTGCATTGCACACACAATGGAGCAAGCTCTCTCTCTCTCTTATTAGGCACAGCCTGCAGAGTATTTTTCGATAACGTTTTAATCACAGGTCACTCAATATCTTCACATTTTCAAAATATCACCAAAGTCTTTGACTCTTTTTGGAAAAAGAAAGGAAAACTTAATAGATCAAAAACTGTAGGTAATGATCCATACCATTAAAAAAAAAGATCCATTCAGTCTATATTGTTGGAAATACTAAGGTGAGGTTTGGGGGCAATGATAGAAAGTAGGGATAGGTCAAGCACCAGGAGAGTGGAATAGTGTGCTGCACCACTCCCAGTCATATATCATATAGACACACTATATTACTGCCATAATTGTCTGAACTAGCCAGTTAACTTCTGAATCTCACATCATAGCAGGGGAATGCAAAGACTTAATGCTAATATCCAGCAGACTCCATCAAGTACATAATACCCTAGAAAGATATTACTCTCGACATAAAAACTGCAATTTTATTGATATGAAATCCTTCTATCCCCATATATACATAGACACATAGCATCCAATTTCAAAGTGTAATCTCATATTTTGTTTGGATAGCTATAAGAGGTGGAAGGTTTTAGGGAAGTATAATAAAGGACTAATTCCAAGAGTTATGTGGCTTTGGTGACTCAAGATCACATTAATAGTTGCCCTGCATAAGCATTTAATCATAGTTGGCTAGTATATATATATGCACCTCACTTACCCAGTGTATCATCAGCTAATGGCCTTAAATTAGAAAAGATTAAATAATATTATCTTATAATTGTTAAGATGAACAAACTCGGCAACGTCTTAGAAGAATGATATAAACATACTTATTATTTCATACAAGGATATGAGTACTTTCAGAAGAATTTAATATTACTTAATTTATTACAAAAGCTAAGGATTATATAGATACAACTAGATATACTAACTACTAATGAGATAATACACCTTTTCTCGATATCATACAATTGCTGTGAATCTACACATTACTAGTATCCTACTAATCATACATTTAACTATAATAGAAACTTTTATCAAATAATATATATATAAAAATCATCTTAATATACTAAATTAATTCTCTCATTCTTTGCCGTTACCGTTTAGTTTAGCTAATTGCTACCAAATTATTTAACTATGTTTTTATAAAGACGCTTGTCAGTCTGACAAGCGTCTTTATATGTTTCCCGAAGTCGATGGAAGGTTATCTGGAGTGGCTGAAGTGGAGGGGGGGGGAGGCGAGCACATACATGGGGACAGATTTGTCCTTCAAACTTAAATGAATTATATAAAAACTGCTTGTGATAGTAACACAAACCCTCGGTAGATGGAACTGTTGCTGCATTGAGCGTTCTCCTTCTGCTTTCACTCTTCCATTTGATATAACGTCGTTCCTCATTGTAATTTGAAGCAGGATGCGAGTTAGGGTTAAGAGTTTTCCCCATCTCGGTTACATTTCTAATCAGCTCTTTCATTAGGCTAAGCAACTCCTGTTGTCTTTCAAACGGACGATCAAACTGTTGCTCTTGAGAGAAATTTCGCCTTCTTAATGCTCTTGTAAGCCTCTCTTCCGCAAGAATATTGTTTATACTCCCCCATGTTTCTCTCCCTTGGGGGTGATAGGAATTCTTTTGATTGTAAAGTTCTTGTACAAATTATCCGCCAAGGTCACTAACTTTTCAAGGTTGTTGTCCTCCGACATATTCATTATACTCATCTGGAGAGACGAAGGCAACTGTGTGAGAAACAACTTTTTCGTAAACTTA
>JABUQX010066651.1:25000-46106 GCA_015478945.1 Trachelipus rathkii | reverse complement strand
AATATATATATATATACATATATTATATATATATAATATATATATATAAATTTATATAAATATTATTATTATTATATACCATATATATTATTTATATACTATATTATATATATATACATATATATATTATATATATTAACTAATATATATAATATGCGTATTCTTTTATATATATATTATTATTTATATTATTATATAAATATAGATATATATAGATCAAATAATATACATAAATATATTTCATATTATATATATATATTATATATATAGATATATAATATATATTATATATATGTATTATAATATATTCTATTTATATTTTATTATATATTATAAATTATTACTATATATATAATATATATATACTATATATATTTAATATAATATATATTTAAATATTAACATTAGATGTATGGTCTGAAAGATTAATAGAATGACACCGTAAGAATGAAAAAGTCCGTATATGTCAATTTTTATGCACAAAATGAAGCCAGACTGGACGATGGAGATTGGTTTTGGTGCACGGGAGTGAACGGCATTTATTAGTGGTCTCTTCTCTCATTGTTTATCCCTGTCATGATTAAGTGTAAGATTTCCAAAGGACAATGACGGAACTGTCTTTGGATACGCCATATGATCCTTCGTTTAGTGTGATCTAAGGAGGTTCGCAGAAGATTTATTGATGTACGATGAGAGTTAGGGGAGAGAATGAGGATAATGGGAGAGAGCGGAGTTATGTGATAAGAAAGAGGAGAAATTAATATCAGAATGATGTATCAGATTAAAGCGGACTTTACAGTTCTTAAACGTTTTGGAGTTTGCTTTCGGGCGAATTTATTAAATAGAATGGAATTAGCTTGAAGAAAAGTTTAATAACAAAATTAGTTCGCTATATCTTCTACTAGATAGAAATGTCCCCTCGAAAGTGATTAAATATACGGTATATACAGACCATACTAACGACGGTGCTACTTGAGCTCTAACCAAAAACTAAGAGCAAGAATACAGGCATGTGGATAATGACAGTTGTTTGGAAGATCCATTAAGGGATTTACGAGAAGGCGATAATGAGATGAATATAGAGAAGCTGGACGTTGGGAGTTTATAGAGTTGTCAATTGAAAGGACAGCTTTGATGAAACGCCAATTCAGAAGGCATGAATGAACATGATACCGTAAGAGTTTACAGGATGGAGGCCGATGGAAACGAGGGGACAACCAGAAATCAGATGGCAAGTGAACGTGAGGACGCCTTAAAAGAGGACGTGGTATGAGATTGGAGATACGGAATCTATGAGAGACCCGAACGCGTGAAGAGTTCCGATGAGCATGACAAAAGTTTTTCGTTACAGAGGTCTTGGTCAGATGCGTTATATAAGATATATATATATAATTATATAATATATATATAAAATATATATATTTATAAAATATATATATAAATATATATATATTAAACAATATATACATATATATAAAATATATATAAATATATATATATATATATAAATTAATATACATAGATATATTATATATATATTATAATAAGATATATATATATAATATATATATAATATATATTAATTATATATAATACTTATAACAGGTATTGCACACAACTTTTTTCATAATTCATAGAGCAACTACCAGATTCAGCTATCTGTTAAAAAAAAATTCATGCGAATGCGGATAGAAAAAGGACTATATTCGTATAGCGTTGCGATGCGATATCCACTACCACAGGCATAAAAAACTAACCCACCATAAACACAGACACACTTTAACCGAGAACAAAGAATCAAATCGCCATACGAACGCGCTTTCACAATCTTACTACAACACACAAACGCATCACATAAAACGAAAATGTTATGGTACCAATCTGTGTTTGAACATACTACGGTGCAAAGTTGTTAAATTTTGAAAGACACTGAAATCGTTTCAAGTGATTGTGGTGCGCATAAGAGAGGACAAAGAAAGACTCTTACAATCAATGTTAAACCAGTTTGTATATCATATATTTATAATAAATAATAATTATATAAGAATAATTTTTATTATATATTATAATAATATTTATATATATATTTAATATATTATAATATATTATTTATTATATATATATAATATATATATTATATAATATATATTATATATTATATATATTAAATATATATATTTATAATAATATATAATATTAATTATATATTATATATACTTACTATATTATTATAAAACACAGTATATCTATATACTATATATAATGCATATATATATAGAATTAATATATAATATATATATATATATATATAAAATAGTTTATATATATATATATATAAATAATAATATATATAAATAATATAATATTCTGCATTTTTAAATAGCTTTCTAAGAAATCATCATTAGTAGCAAACATGACGTAAGTCAATAGAGAAAGACCATTTACCATTTCTCCATTTTTTTAATTTTACACATTCTCCTGTAAAAATAAATTCAGCTAGCGGCTTCATTACATACTTGCGGACTGCCTCATGTGATTCCGCCAATGTAGGATTTTCTGTGGAAGAACCCAACTCTGATCAACAAAACCCCTTATTCAATGTCATTATAATGCACTTTATCTCTCGCCTCTGGCAAACTCACAATCCTTCTGCAGATGTTAATTCACTGAACTCAATCGCAATTTCTTGGCTCCCAGCGGTCGATTTATATAACACTCACCGTTATGCATTATCCTAACCAACCGACTATCATCTTGCATTTCCTAGAAATAGACAGAGTAAAAAAAAAAATGTTTTAAAAGTGTTTTTATAAAAAAAAACAAACAAAAATTATTTTTTGCTATATTTAATAGCATTCTTTATGTTCTATCTCATAATTTTAATAATTATGTATTATAAGTATCTTATCAATAGTAATTAAATATAGTATAAAAACATTATTAAACAAGACATTTTTCACTTTTCTCAAAAACATTATTTGAATGTTTCTCTCTTTCCTCTCTCTCTCTCTCTCTTCTCTCTCTCTCTCTCGTAATACTATACTATATATATATATATAGTAATTAATGATATTAATATATATATTACTATATATTCATATATAATATTATATATATAATAATACTAAAGTTTACATGAATTACTAAATAAATTTACTTATATATATATATATATATATTATTTATAATATATATATATATATATATAATATATAATAGTATACTAGTTATAATATTGATTATTGGATGCAACATTCATTTTACTTAACCCTTGGTCTGATACTAATCTAAAATTCTTGGTTTATCACACATTTATCGTTGTCTTAAATCAAAGCTTTATATATTCATACCACAGGATTTAGCAAAAAAAATCTAGCTTTCGAACTCTATAAAAACTTTTCGTCGTATGGTTGACCAATCTGGTTCTCTGCCTCACACCTTCTGACTAGCGTTCAAAACGTCACCTTCTTTTCTTTTTCCTCCTCCTCTCTTAGCTACTCTTCCGTAATAATGCTGTCTATACTTCTCTTAAGCTGATGTTTGCTCAAAACTTTCCTCTAATTCCCTCTTAAACTGGTTCCATAGTATCTCCTCTCGTTTCTATTGCATCATAAAATGATATTTTTTTGATAAAAGTTTGCAATCGATAACATCTTATTTTCCTTTTGCATTAAGGATCAATATTACTACGTCTCACTCTCCCTCGCAGGCTGAAACCAACACATCATACCCTTTCAATGCAAAGACCACTCATTCAACAGCAAATAAATATGCTAGGTAGGGCAGCATACAGACTTCTAATCTTTTTTATACCTATATTTGTGTTAAAAAACTGGTTGTCATTATAATTGATCAGCTTCTCATCATCAACTTAAAATATCTTTTACAAACATATAATATACACGACGGACTTTTTATTTCTTAATATTCTTTATATTTCTTTTCTAAAGTGATCTTTATCGAAGAATCTACATTATTGTTTTTTCTAAAAGTTTCTAGGATTTATGTGTTCCGAGAGCTTTTCCGAAACACTTCTTCACCATCCCTGTATCAGCTTTAACATAAGATTTGTTCGACATTTATAGAGTATGAATTCAAATATCCGGTTGGTTCAACATATTATTCTGATGAAGTTAGTCTAGCTTGTTGACTCCTTAATCACTACTCTAACTACTCGTCCAACATCTTCTAAATCGAACTGTTGTATCCCCTTCATTATATTTTACAATTGACATATGCTTTTGAGTATTCCAGTCAAATACTCCTTTTTGAGATGAGAGTTCTAAGCTTGTATTTACAGTAAGATTCTCCTGCTCACCTATGACCCAATAATTTGCTATGCTCATCTTACAGATTCCTTACTGAAAGTTGGACATGTTTACCTCCAATATAATACTTTAATATATTATATATTGCTATCGTTAGTAACACTTTTGTTTTTAAATACTTTTTTATTTGAAAAAAAAAATCATGTTTCTTATTTGTTGAATTCTAACCCATTTGGTAAAACTAATTTTTGGACCACACCATGACAAAACCACTAAAATACATCTCTTTTATCCCTCATTGCCTTTTTCACCTCTCACGTTCACTCGTCTATCAATTCTCTCAACTAGCGAATTATTATCCAACCATATTTGAGATGCCTTGATCGTATCAATACTCCAAATATAGTTCATCTACTATAATAACCGGTTCAAATAAACATTTGGCAGAAATAGCAACACTCAACATAGTTCATTTGCAATTCACAAATTTTATGCACCAGTAACTCCGTATCATCATAACTTTCCTACTACACTCGGCATAATCCATTCCCTTTGCCCTTTCTAAATATTTAACATCCATCACTTTGCTCCAATTGTTCACCATCCCACATGATTTTACAGCGCAGACTATTCCTCACCTACCACCTTCACCTTTCTCTGATCTACATTTACTTTCAGGCCTCCATTTACTACAACCCTATACAACAACCCTGCTACCATCTCTTACAACTGTACTCATATTCACCTCCACAAAAACCCGAATCGTCAGTCGCTACAACACAGCAGGATCAACTTCTCTTCCTTCTCCGATCTTAACACCCATTCCCCTACCCCCTTACATCTAACTTTTTCTAATCTCATACTATAAAATTTCATACATAAAGATATAAACATCCTGCCATCACTTCAATATCAATATAAAACATCACTTCCACTATTTTATTCTCGTAACAATGTTCACATAAGCGACATACTACTTTAGATTCCATTCAGAAGCTCCAACACTATATACTTACACCTGCCAACACACCAGCGCGCGCGCAAATACTATATATATACTAATTATATATAATATATATTATATATATATATATTATATTATATATTATATATATATAATAATAATAATAATATATATAGTATATATATACATAAATATTACTATCTACTATAATTATAATATAATATATATATATAATCAATTATATAATAATTATAATATATATTATATTTATAATATTTATATTAATTATATATATATATTATATATTAACTATAGTATATAATATAAGTAATAATATAAAATATATTAATATTATCTATAATATAATAATTATATATCATTATACATAATATATAATAATATATAATATAATAATATAATATATATAACTATAATTTATATATATATATTATATATATATATATATATAAATATATAGTATTATATATAATATATGATATATATATAATTATATATATATAATTACTATTTTAATACATATACTATTAAATAAATATTTTTATATTTATATATAATAATATATTATATAATATTATATATAATATATACTACAAAATATATATAATAATATATACATATATAATAAATATATATAATATATATATATATATGTATAGTATATAATAATCTATATATAATACAGTGTGTTTAACGAAATTAGAGGGAAAATTTGAGTATATTACTTTCTTTGTACCATAAGCGTGTTTTTTCTAATAAGTTACTTAAAGTCTTCTTTCAGTAGGTAAATGGTTAAAAGCGTGAAGGGTTATATGTGACATATTTTTTATTTCCGTAGATGTGACGAGTTGGTAGGAAACTGGCAAAACTAAATGAACTATAAGAAGGTATGCTGTCTCTAATATGCACACTGTATAGGTAGCTGATAGAGTACCACGTATATAGAATGGAGAATAACTAAGAAATTGTACTAGTATCGAGCAAATATTACTAGGACCGCGTTAAAGCAAAACAATTAAATACAATTAATAGGATCATAAAATTCCATGATAATTACTATAACATATTATGCTTATAACAATATATTTATAGAAATCTAATAATGATAAATAGTAATAATACGATAGAACGAAATAATAAATACAAGAACATAATAAATTGAATAATAATAATAAATAATTATATAATAATAATATCTATAGATATAATCATCATATAAAAAAATATATAATATATAATAATAAATACATAATAATTAATAATGATATATAATAATAAGATCATAATATAATAAATAATAAATTAATATTATTAATATCATAATAATATGATAAAATTGTTATAATAATAAATAAAATAATAATATATGACAATATAATAATAATATAATAATAAAATTAATATAATATAATAATAATAATAATAAATAATAATATAAAGATATAATAATAATATAATATCATAATATAATATATAATTACTATAAATAATATTAATATAATATTAATAATAATATTATTAATTTATATAATATATAATAATATATAATAAAAAATAATAATAACACCTACGAACATACCATTCAATCATACATTTCTGCACCTTCCAATATTACCTACTAAAATGAGGAACTTTACAGGAAACTTTATTTAAGACAAAACACTTGTAATGTACAAAAGGATAATATTCCTCAATTTGTCCCCTATTTCGTAAACACCCATTATATTATATATATATATATATATCAGTAGCTAATACTATAAATATATATATTATATATAATTATTATATGTATATATATTATATATTTTATTATATATTAATTATTCTTATATTAATTATATATATAATATATATAATATATAATATCATATAATATTATCTATATATATTATTATATAATACTAATATTACGGTAGTATATAACGTATATATAGTATATTTACTATTATTTATATATATATATATATATATTATAAGAATATATAATATAATATATATATAGTTATATATTTATATATATATATCTATATACTAATGCTTCTGTTCCCAAACAGAAAAGATACACAAAAAAAAACACAAACGAAAAAAACACATAGATATATAATATATATATAATATATATTTATATTATATATTATATATTATATATATAATATTAATTATATATCATTAATATATATATATATAATAATAGTATTATAATATTTAATTTATATATTATTATATATATATATATTATGGTTCCCACACTTTGACTCGTCTCTAGGACTTTAGGCTAAACGTAGTTCACCCTGACACATCCATCTTCACCTTTCCCCATCTACCAACTTCTAGCTTCCGCTTCTGTGCTGAATTAGTCTTATCCAAATTTTGCTGTCGTCCGTAAATTCTTATTCTTTAATCTATAGTATGGTTTTCATTTTAAATTTCTGATCCTACTACCACAATACTTAATATATATAGTAATATTATATACTATTTATATATAAATAATATTATCTATTATACGTATATAATATATATAATATAATATATTATATTTGTATGGTAAGCCAATTACACGTCCTATCAGCCACTGAGGAAATCAATAAATAGCAAAAGGTATTGAAGAAATAAATTAGAAATAATTGTATGAATCTCTTCCGTTAATAATACTTTCCATAAACAAGTTTAGTCTCATTCATGGGTTCCACCCAATCGCATTATTAGAACGTATACATGACTATTTAAAATGAAATTATAGTTTGTGAGATGCATACAATAAATAAATAAGCGTATGATTGTTATTATTGCATTCCACCATAAGTGACCCACATGATTATTAATAAGTATTACTATAAGCTGTCGTCCATTTTATTTTACATTGGGGAGAGATCTGTTTATATTGGTAGACTATCTACACATTCTTCTAACCACATGGAAATAATTGTACTTTATGATAGAGCATTATACAACTCACGCGCATGTTTCTCGTTAATCGAAAATAATGTTTTCCAAGTTTATATTCACATCGTTACTCATATTTTCATATAGCACAAAATATGTATTATCACGGTCAATTTTTTCAGAATGATTATGTAGCCGATGTATAGAGATAATGAAATAAGAAATTCTAATAATAAAATGTTTTACGATCATTTGTAATTACCCGGAATATGCGGAATAAAGCTTTTCACTAGCAAAAAGTACTATCATTGAGTGAAGCCATGCAAAAAACTTATGAAAGACTATAAAATAATGGTATATTATATATATTATTTTATATATATATATTTTATATAATATATATATATATATACAAATAAATATATATGATAATATATTATAGATGATATATAATATTCTATTATAGTATATCCTTTATACTATATATAATATAATTTATTATATTATAATATATATTATAATAATAATAATCTTATAATATATACATTCATTATATATAATATATACTTATATATATATATTATAATATAATATATATATATATATACTATATATATATATATATATATATATTATATATTTATATATTATTATAAATATCATAATATGTAGAGTCTGATGAGTTCACATAAGATATTACAATTATTCATAAATCTTACTTTCGACCGATGCAAAATTCTTGTTGGCAAGGCAGACTGCAAGCCATCACTTAAAACTTGTAATATTTTCAAATTGTTTGTAACAGTATCAGGCCTCCGTAAGTAGTATTTCGGCCTGTGCATATTGCAGTGGCAACTCAATCTTACAACTCACAAACTTTCCTTTTAGAAGACCTAGGGAACAACGGTTTGACCGAATTCTTTTATTTATGTGAAGAAACGTATCAGTCAATACTTTTACTTTAGCAGAATGAACCCTTTGTGATCATTGGTTTTAATCACGCAACAAGGCTTTTAAGAATTAACATAGCTAATTGAATTATTGAAAAATGAAACTAATAACAGTTTTGATAATGACGCATAACAATGGGTCACTTTTACAAATATCTTAATAATAGAATTAAAAAAACGTCTTGTCTTACAAACTAATTTTCTAAGCCGTATGAACATGAATCGAATTCCTTGTCATTAATAGTATTTTCAAAAATGCAAAAATGACGTTATTTTAAATATGTATATTTTTTTTGTTCATTTAAGATCAATATATATATCTATATATTATATAATATTAATAATATTTACTTTTAAAGTAAGTAGCCTATTAAATTTATTAACAGATCTAATATTAGTAAAACTACAATTATAGCTTGTTTGATAGTATTTTTTCTACAAGTATATATATACAATTTTTTTATCTGAAACCTTTAATAAATTTCCTAGTTTTTATATATAAATATATATATATTATATATATTATATATATATTAAATTAAAATCAATATGCGTTACAAAATTCAAATCTTCAACACTCTTTGAAGTTCAAGATTTATTTAATGTTGGTAGTTTTTATATACTAAAGGTAGTCAAGAGTTCATAAAAGATATATATTTATATTATAATTTATATAATAATATAACTATATAATATATACTATATATTATATATATATATATATATTAATATAACTATTATTATATATATATAAATATATATTTATATATATAATAATATATATAATATTATATATTAATATATTATTAATTATATACTATATATATATACTATATATTAAATATTCTAATATATATTATATTATAAAATATTTTCTTTATTTCAACGTTTATATATAAAAAGCTAAAATGTTACATTACTGTATACACAGACTGAATTTTTCAATAGATATAAACATATTTACTTGTAAATTACAATGTTTTCAAATACTTAATAAATTCCGATTTGTCAGTGAACAAATTGAATGCAAAACCAGGATCAATAACAGCTGATGTCTTAAAGCAAAGAGTTGCCAAGATATATAAAAATTTGTTAATTCAAATTAAAATAAATGTGATTTTCGAAATATTTCGTATATAAAAAATAAATTTTAATTCGTTTAACACTTTACTATGATACAAAAAATATCAAAGCCATATTAAAATAAAAAATTAACACTCAATGATAATACCTTACCTCTATTATTATAGCAACACGCAGACCACAATGGCATTTGGCAATTCGCTTCACAACTATGCTATTTAAAATACACATGCGAAATTACAATAAACACAATGCATATTTAAAACACAGCAAATAACACACCATTAGCTTTAACAAAGAAAATAAGCCGATTTTTCAATTTAAAAATTAACACCATTCTTACATTTAGAAAAATTACTACAATATCTTTAAAAATAGACAAATAATCACTCACTATACAGAATAATGCACATAATATTACAAATTGATCAACCAAGCGGACAAGCGTACATAACAAATTGATAAGCACCTTTGATTAAAACGAATGAAGCAAAAGAATTCAAATATATCTAAGTTTAACTATTTTATACAAATCTCGTAAATCAGTTTACGCTTTAACCATCATATCACAATTCATAATAATATTAATAAAATATGAAAATTTCTATTTTTATAGAAAACAAACTTGTAATTTAAAATTTAGCAAAGACCGAAAATTGTTTCTCTGACAATTGAAGCTACGTCACAAAATCTCATTTTCTTTAAATCGAAAACAATAAAGCAAAATGCATCCTTATTACATTGGAGGCTTCCACATTATAAAAATCCACTACAATCTATCATAACATTATATATTATATAATAATATATTATATACTATAGAATATATACTTATATATATTATAATTATATAATATAATATACTATAGATAATATATGTATATTATATAATATATATAATATATATACAAAACAATTACATAAAAATAAATGTTGTATTATCCTCTAAAAATATTTTAAAATTTTAATATAATAATAATAAATAATAATAATATAATAATAATAAATAATAATAATTAATAATACATATGTTATTAATTTATTATCACGTTTGTGAATGACAACCAATCAAAACTTAGCTTCTCAAAAGTAAGTCTCGAAAAACCAGTTTTCTTGGATGTCATTTACTTCGAATTTACAACATATTTTACAAAAATTTGCGACGAGCGCGCTACATTCAGTTACAACGACTATTATAGACAAGAGAAAGAGATTATTGCATGGCAATGTGGCCATTATTACATACATAAGAATTAAGCATGTTAGTAAATTCGTGTTATAATTGCATTAACTTTGCCACCCTTTTGAAGCAAAATGGACAATTTGCTTTGGTACTCTGAATGATTAAAAACATTTTCTATCACTCAATGCTCCCTTCTTCGTAGAGACTTTGGATAAATGGACAGATGGTTGATCAGGACTTTCATGTGCTTAATGGTCACTTGACGACATTATTACCCACAAAGTGGATTAGGGCAACTTGGAATTTTCCTTCGAAGGAACAGTCACAAGAGTATCGTGGTGTTTGCGCCGTCACAAAATATTTAATCTTTTTCATCAAAATCCAGTGTATCGTTCTTTAATCTTTTATTTTCTTTGACATCTTTGCTGCATTCTCCTTAAATAAACTCTAGTTTCTTCTTACACCTATCTCCAGACCTACAACTCTTCTACTTCATTCGTTATCTCTTTTCTCTCTAACTTTCCTTTAGTATCAACATTTCTTTTTTTTTCTGTGTCTCTTTTGACACTCTTCTCCTTTTCTGCCAACTTCTCTCATCTTCCTTGCAAACAATAATTTCATTCGGACTCTTCATGTGAACTTCCTCATCATCTATCACCTCACTTTACAATCAGTTTCACATCTTTCGCTTTTCTCCTTGACTTCCTCCTTCACTTCCTCCTGCAGTGTTCTTCTTACCCTCTCTGACACACTTCTTTTATATCCAACTTTCATGCTCCAATGTCTCCTTTTTTCTAACTACCTTTTCAAAACCTTGCAATTGTGCATTTAACACATATGACGGACTGACCATTTCGGGCAAGTCTCGCTCTCTCTTTCATTTCTTATCGAATATTATATGCACTCGAACATTCAGTGAGCCTGCTCTTCCCTTTTCTCAACTTTTAATCTGACGCATGAATTATGATCCCATTTACAAAATATGGGATGGACTCTTCAACTTCTCCCTGCAATTCCGGATACTCGTCCAATTCCCTAACACTGACACTCGTTAAAATTCCTCTCTTTGAGGACCATAGCATCTTTCTGTGACTTTTAAAGGTCTTCCGCTCTGTTAAATGAATTCTTGAACTTCATTCACAAATGGTTACATCCCGTCACACCACAGCTACAACATAGCTCCTAGAACTGCTTGACCGTCTATTGTCACCTATCACTCATCATCCCTCTCTCTCGCAAATACGAATATCTGTTTCATCACACTTCGTTGCATCTCTACCATCGATGTTTCTTGGATGCCTATCATTCTCGTGTTCTTCCTTCATAACTATTAATAGATCTTTTAGGGGCATCAACTTATCTTTTCTTAACGTCTTCTTTTTCAGTGTTGAACATTTGCACCCAGTACACATTTAGTGATGTTGTCCATTTGAGCGTGACATCTATTTTACTGCATGTCAACCGATTTGGCAATGACGGGTTTCCCTCTGTAAGGACTCAACTCCATCTAAACTTTGCATTCCAAATTTATGATTGCGTGTTGGTTAGGTTCTTTGTGAACCTTTCATCAGTCGCTACTCACGATGGACAGCATATTACTATGTATTGCCCCGACCTCTACTTTACGAGCCCTCGACACACGGTCGAACTCCCAAGCATGATTAGGCTTGAGCCTTATGGCATGCTCCTTGAACATATCCGGATTACCAAATCATATACAACCTCCGGCCACCTGCCGCGTTTTCTCCTATTAATAAGAGTATCACACTTCGATATTTGCAGCGGAGCTTCGATCACAGTACCGTCACTAACTCATTTATGTGTTTCACATAACACTTTTCGGCACCAAACTATTTCTTCGCACAACCATACGTTACATCCAGTATCTCTGAGACAACGGACACGATAACCGTTCGCAACGCTAAGGCAAGTGGAGTATTCCGTCATTTTCACTTCATTATTCATTCAGTGAGCTCGGCTCACCTGAGTAATTCAGGGCTTCGTTGCCGTTATCAGTAGATCGACGCTCCCGTGCGTCTTGTTTCTTCGTTTTGTCAATTCCCGTAATTTTAATTGTCCCTAGTTACTATGTTGACAATAAAGAGGTCGACATCCTTGAGAGAGCCTTCCTTTGAACTTAGCACGGTGCCTTTATCGGTCACTGCTACTGCACGTAGTTCGTTCTCGCATACCCTCCATCCTGTTTTCAGGTTAGGTTCGGTTCGTTGCAGTGTCGTTGGGCAACTTTTATTCCATGTAGAGTACCATCCTTATTGATCTAAATTACTATATTCTGTGTGGCTTTCTCAACGGGATTGATATGGCATAGCTGTGACTTCAAACGCTGTGCTTCCATGTTATCTTCAAGAACAAGTTATTATCTCTATTGGTGCTATTCTTCGTTCGCTCCCTTAATAGTTGCGCAGTTCTTTTGGAGAACGTACTCATCTTAGTCCCCGAAAAAATTCGATAATAATCCATCAAGTGTCAGTTTACATTCGCGCTGTTACCACTTTTAAGACTCCCATAATCTCTCTGTAGATATCTAGTTATTATTCCGTAGGAGTTAGTTTTTATATACTGGTACCTTACACTTCCGTAGCCATGATTCATTAAAAGCACTTTTAAACTTCGTAGCTCTTTAATTCATCACATTCATCTTATATACCACCTTGCTTGTTAGAAAGGCCTCTAAATTGTGCTCGCTTTCATAGGAATATCGGTTCGCTCTGCTTGCTTCTCAACATTGAACAAGATATTCTTCCAATATCGTTTTCTTGCTCGTAAAGAAAGGAAGCTTAAACTCGGATATTTTATCATGGAGAGCTTATGGTGCTCCTGAGCAGTTCGTGATGCTATACTCGTCTTCCGCTGTTTCTTCACTCATTCCACTCGAAGCTCTATCTTCTGTTCTCTTGCAATCTTCTCCGGCTCTAATGCCTTTTCTCTTCGCCCTTTGCTGCATTTGGCTTTTATACTCCGCTTCGCTTCAGCTTAGCTTTTCTCTTCTTTCAGCGCACCTTTTACTCTTCCAAAGCCTAACTTTCTCTCTCCAAATCAGAGCTACTTATCTTTTAAGTCGGCAACGATTTCCTTTACCGGAACCAGCGGTTGACCATCATACATCAGGTTAAGTATCATATTTATTTTTATCACGAAAAATACAAAATTATATTCATAACGTCACTTTCACCACATATACATCCGTTCTACCTAAATTTTCGAATTCTTCACTATAGCTTTATTTAAAACAAATTTCTACCGCAATTACAAATGATTATAATATATATATTATATATATATACTATAACTAATACTATAAATATTATACATATATTTATATTATATATATATATTATAATATATATATATATATCGTAGATCAGATTAACAATCGCAATTGAAAATTTAGACAAATCTTACGGCGAACTATGTTTACTATAGAACTCACAGGGAGAATGTGAATTCGGGAAACACTGAGTCTTGCTCCGCTTATTTTCAAACTTTAGCGCTATCTACCATATAATTATATTATATATTATATTATATATATATTATATAAATTATATTTATATATAATATATATATTATTAGATATATTATTTATTATATCATTATACTATATATTATATATATATATATTAATATATATATATTATATATTATATTTATAATATATTATATATTAATATTATAAATTATTATATTATAAGGAAAATATATAAATTACCAAAATATTTCCAGTGTTTCACTATTTCCAACGATAATTTGGTGCAACTAAAAGTTGTTATCCCACAATCCAAAGAAATCAAATTTCTTTAACTTACAAAGCAATTGTCAATCACTAAGTGACAGTTAAAAAACAATACATATAACTTAGTCAATATCACACGGAGATATAATTACAACACAGCTGAAATGAGTTCTGCACAGTTTTAACACGATTACTATTAGCTTAAATCAATAATAGCTAAAAACAATTTACTACAAGCACTTCTGATAGATACATATAAAGTATAATAAGATTCCAAAGTAAATACCATAGTAATGATATTCCCTGAAGTTATATCATTATTATTTATAATAGATTCGGTACGGCATCCAATTTATTATTGGTCATTGGTTAAAGTATTAAAATTATTTGTAATACCTTTACTTTTCACTGATACAATCCTTTGCCAGCCCCCGTACAAACTACCATCACATACACTTATTATGATTTCAAACTGTATGCTGTATCAGTATCAGGCTCTGTAGTGAGCTATCGGCTTGCAATATTGCAGTGCAACTCAATTACTACAACCCCATTTATTCTTTTAGGACCTTCAATGAACAAAGTTTACCGAGTTCTTTTATCTTTGTGAAAACGTTCAGTCAAATTCTTATAAGAGTAGACCTTTTTGCACAATCTTGCAATCACGAAACACTCCTTAGATTAATCAATAGCTAATTAATTATTGAAAAGAAAGTTAAAACGTTTGAAATACTCCAGAAACCACTGGGATAATTTTAGAATATTTTTAACTAAAAAAATAATAAATAAAAGTACTGGCTTACAACGATTTATAGCCCCAGGAACAGTCCCGAAGTCCGTCGTATCGATAATGCCCCCCTACCCATATAGATCTTCCCCAGACCTATATATGGTCTGTATTTATAATACTAATCTATATATATCATAATCTATATATATATTATATAATATCTATAATAAATCTTATATATCATTTAAGATTATATATTATATATATATATACTATTCAAAAACCTTCCTACAGTTAGTATTTCCACATGTACATGTATCGGTGTGCGTATGGTCGCAGCAGAGCACAACCGCAATATAGAAACCAAATACCTAATAGCCAAGTATATATAATATTTATATATGAATTATATAATTATTAATATATATTTATTTAATATTATATATATATATATTATAGTATTATAAGCATACTTCTAACCTCCATCACAAAAATATCAATACCTCATCACGTCCATCCTTCACCACATCCCCAAAAATAATCCAAATTACGATACAACATATCTTCACGAGAACCCAAATTGTCAATCTAACATCCCGCTATCCTAATATACATGACACACCACTTATCCAATTCAGAACACACCATTCCGATCGCACTCTACTCACTGCTCCGCTAACCTAAAACATACAACCATCTACTACTACACTCATTAATCCCTAAACACCTGAACTAATAACGTATACATCCTATTCATAGACTACAAGCTTCATATAAAGAACAGAAGCTAAATCACTAATAACTATCAGTCTCGACCATCATGAGACATACCATCTCACGCACACATCAACGCACACCTATCACACACATCACCCCTTTCCTATTACATCCTCACGCTATTAGATCTTCTCAACTACCCTACAGAATCCGACGCACAAATCTACAATCTCTACTTATCCTCTATCGATCCTTACTTCATTACTTATACTCAATCACGCAATCTCGCACTACAGCAATACACACCCAGTCACATACACTTCCCCAACTAACCAGCCATCAATCATCATGCTGCTCACTTAGCCCCTACCCCGTATCAATGATAACGCTCTCACGCACTACCCTACCGACTCTACTCCACATCAATACAAAGCGCACACCACAATCTAACGCACTGTACATCAGCACCGACGTACTTATATTACTACAGCGCTACAACATATCAACTACCTAGTTCGTCAAGAACCGCACGCCAGATCCTCCCCTCAACATATAATCCCACTTAGTATAAATTCTCTTCCTCACTCCTTATCATCATAAAGACCTCATCCCCTTCCGTCAAAAACTACCGTACATTATTCAGTGTCAGATAACATCGAAAATCGCACCAACCAGCTCCAAGTTCAACGGAACAAACAACACAAACTCGAGTCTCTACAAGAACCGAGAAAACTTTATCTCTCGCTCAACCTCACGGTATATAAACTAAATTTTTATTCAATAAATAAAGTGGACTTTGCATCACACCAAAAAAACATAAAATTTATGTTAAACACGTTTTATATTTTTTAACAACAAAAGAATCTTTCCATATTAAAAATAAATACACCCTCAATGCATAACTACCCTTACTGCTGTGCTTATAGCACACGCATCACAATGCTTTGCATCCAATTCCGACGATGCTTTAACAAGGCTATGCGAATTAAATAACACATTATATTAAAACACGTTAACACACATTAGCGTTTCAAGAAAATAAGCCACGAATTCATCATGAAATTAGAAAACACCATTTTACATTATAAATAGTTATATCAATATTACAAAACTATAAATATACACATCCCACAGACTATGCACACTAAAATAATAAAATTGATCAGACAAGGCGACAAGCGCAATATAAGAACTATTGATTAACAAGATGAAAGCAAAAAGATATCAAATAATTCATAAATTTTACGTATTATACAATGTTCTCAATCGTTTACGCTAACCATCCAATACACAGTCAAAAATATTAATATAATGATATAACAATTTATTTTAGAAAACATGTATATAAAATTGCAAGACCGAAAATTGGTTATTCTGTACAATGAACTCGAATTGACAGAAATCCAATTTTATCTAAATATCGAACATAAGCCAAATGCATTGTTATTACATTGTGCGCTTCATATAGAAGTAAATCATTTAATATTTTCAACACATTCTATAAATTTTTTATATTATTATATAATATATATACAAAAATTACTAATAATAACATGCGTAGTATTCACATATAATAGTTTAAATATAAATAATAATAATATAATAATAATAATATTCATAATAATAATATGTATTATATGTATTATCACTTTTATATATGATAATCAATCAAAACTTAGCTTCTCAAAAGTGTCTCGAAAACAAGTTGTTCATTGGCTCGTCTAGTATACTTCCAGATTACAACATATTTACAAATTTTCGAAGGCGCTCAATCAGTAAAGTAAATATAACAAATGAAGGAAATTGCATGGCAATTGTTGCCATACTATACATACTATAGTCAGTGTACTAATTTACATGAATATATGCATAACAAATATTAATATAACATATATATATATTAATATATATATATAATATTTATATATATAATAGTTATTATAGATTATTATATTATATATATTTATATATAAAAAATTTTAAATTTTTTGTAAATTGATAACTTTATGCTTCTTTATAAGAAAAGAAGTAAAAGAACACTCATTTTTAAAGTAACAATTCGTAAATATTAATATTAGACTAATACCTAACAACTCAATATATATACATATCATTATGATATAATATATATATATACTATATAGTATATATATATATTACTTATATATACATTATATAATATATTACTATATAGTATTATTATATATATTTATTATAATATATTATATGATATATTATTTATATATATATTATAGTATATAATTATATATTAAATATATTATAATATAATTTATATATATATCTCGTTTACCTAAATATATTTATACTTAATTAAATACTAATATAATATAATCTAATACAATTTATATTATATTACTCTATTTTTTATAGATATATATATATAATATAATATATATTTATTATATAATTATTATAATATATTATATTAAAATATATAAATTAATATATTTATTTATACATATATAATAATATATATATTATATATATATATCTATATTATTATCGTATATAATAATATGAGTTTATATGCAAAAATATTAAATTATTTCAATAAAAAAATAATTATTATTTTTATTAATATAATTATTTTTATTATTTAAAAAAATTAATATTTTAACAAAAACTCTTATATATATATATATATATATATATAAATATATATATATAAGATATTAATATATACTATATATACACTTATATCATATATAGTATAATAATATATTATATTATATAATATATATATAAATTAGTGATATATCTATTAATATCTTATGTTGTGCTGAATGAACAAACATATGTTTTATATTTCAAACTGAATTATTTTCAATGTATACATAAATTGAAAGGGTGGTTTTGTAGTATGATGTAAATCGTATAAAAAAAATCTACGAAGAAAATATTAAAAATCTAAGTATGAAATTACGGCGATATTTTCAAACTGAATATTAAAAATAAAAAAAAATATCTGCTCTCTTTACTGTTATTCTTTTATGTTAAAAGTGTTGCGTTTCTTCTTATGGTAACCTTTTTTGATTTGAAAATAGTTGGAATTTTATCATCTTTTACAAGCATTTATTTTATATGAAAGGGATTTATTGTGATAAAATATTTTTATTGCAGAAATCTGTATCCCACATAAGTTTAAATGAACAATGTAAGTTTTAATATGTTTTATTCAATAATAAAATCAGGTTTTACCATTTCGCAGTAAAGTTTACTTAATCCTCCGAAAATCATTTAGTTTCACAGGCATTCAAATGCTGTAACTTCAGCTCATAAACTTTTTTGTTTTTTTTTTTGGTTTTGTGTTACTAAGAAACTGCGATCATCTTCAAATTCCAGAAACTCGTGTTTTTTATATTCAAAAGGGTGAAGCTGGTTTCAGAATCCTCAACAGTTAAATTTGGGATTATTTTTCAACTTTTCATCATATTTACATAACGTTAAATGAAAAATGTAGATTAGGAGAGCTCTAAAACGTTGGTTTTGAGTGCTTTTATAAATCTCTAGTCATGTGTTTTCTATTTTCAATTGAATGCCAAAAAATTTTTTAGAGACCCAATTTCTTGAATAGAACAAATACTATTTACATATGTTTTAAGTGAAAGTTGAGTACTGATATGTTCAAAATAATAATGTAAAAAAAAAATAAATAAAATCCTCTGCGATAGTTTGGAAATAAACATAATTTTCCTGAAAAAATCTAACAATTTTGCTATAAATGAAAATTGCAGAAACTTTTTTTCTGTTCACGTAATCAATATTAAGTTTTCAGAGTACATGACTTGGCGAGTTGTACTCTTTTATTTAAATCATTTTTCTGCAGATCAAACCCCTTTTTATGATAAACGGTTGGGGTATACTGAAAAATGATATACATAAAATGTTGTAATTCGCCAATTCTGTTCTAAAAATTATGGAAAAATTTCAATTGTGACAAAAATTTTCGATTTTTTTTTTAAAGAAAATATGTCTTGTTTTCAAACGATGGAAGAGGATTTTTTTTTTAAAAAAAAAAAAAAAAAAAAAAAAATATATTTTTTTTGGACATATTAAGCTATAACTAATATTTAGAAATGGTACTTTTTATATTCATGATATATCGGGTCCATAAAAAAATAATTTTTGGCTTTCATAATGCCAATAAAAAACGAGCAAGATGTCTTCGACAATGTTTTTGTGGTCCAGGAGTCGAAACTGAAATTTTTTTTTAATCGAGCCTGAAATAAAAAAAAATTTTGAAACCATTCTTAAAATATATTATATATTATAATATTATATATTATATATTAATATATTATAATGTAATATAAGTAATATTTATAAGTATATATAACATATATATATATATATATATATATAAGAAGGAATGCTTTTCTTTTGAATGTTTCTCAACGAACGTTGCAAATGTATTCAGAATACCTAAACAAGCAACAATATCATGATGTAAAAGTTGACTACAAATAACACTTGATATTATCACTAGAGAATCTTAAGACTATAAAATTATATAAAATATTATTCTATTG
>JABUQX010066650.1:0-28746 GCA_015478945.1 Trachelipus rathkii | reverse complement strand
AGAATTCACCACACAAAACCAATCATTCGCATATAATTTTATAGTATTATTATATATTATTTATATATTATTATTGGTTGACACGTAATATTATATTATTCATTATTATATTATATTTTATTATATATTTTATTATTATGCATTATTATTATTATTATTATTATTATCTATATTATTATTATTTTTAGTTAATATTAAGCACAGTATGAACATGTCCTTTAAGTAATCACATATTATATTTATGCTATTTCATAATTTTTTCTATCAGAAAATTTTAAATACTTATTACGAAGTAAATTACATTATTTTTTAAAGAAAAAAATCACTTACATAAATTATATTCAAACGTTAAATTTCTTAAATATCACGTAATACCTAATTTAAAGGTCATTATTGTTTGAAGATACACTTTTATATAAAAAAAAAAAAATCTACAAGATTTGTTTTTTTTACAAAGGATCATGTTAAAAAATTCAGAAAAAGAAAAAAAAAAATTCAAAAATTAATACAAGTGAATGTGTAAAATAATCTTTTTCATGGTTTCATATCAAACTAAAGTAAATCATAATGGAAACTCCTTCGCCTTCAGCTGATTTTCCTCCGTCTATGCAATTTATCATATCTCTTTAAAAGGTTTACGTCTGCGCCCACACTGAGGGGGAATTTGGGTGCCCTTTTAGGCATGAGATTTAGGTTGGTGGTGTTATTTTCTTTTGTTTTTGCCCCTTCTTGTTGAAAAGGGTCCTGCCCATGAGTGATAAACGTATTCCACCAAACTGGTGCGGATAAATACTAAAATTAATACGATTGTTCATCTTAGAACACGTAAAGTTTATTATAATAATAATTCGCAGTAATGCAGACTTGTCTTCCATTTGGTTTATGTATATGGAACTTAAAATTTAGGCCAAAAAAGTTAATAATTTTTTTATTTTATATGTTATAGTATATTTAAAATATATTTTATTAATAATTTTAGTGCTACATAAACTACAGTATTTTGTTGTCCATTCTGTTTTTCTGAATCACTACGATATATAAATATATAATCGTTAAAAATTAATTATGATTTAATTTATTTTTATTTTTGTTACGATTTGCTGCCGATATTTGCCAAAACAAAAACCGCAGTTCATTAATATCTCTCGTGAATTACTTAAAGAAGATGGTGACAAAATTGAAGGTGGCGACATTATTGCTCCTGGTACGTTTATTTATATCAATTTTTATTATGAATAAAGTGATATTTCATAATCATATAATTTATTATTATTTTTTAATAACATTAGCTGTGCATTGCACCTGGACCAATTGAAACTGAAGGGGCGTTTTCGAGATTAGATCCAGCTGGAAAGTTTATGGATTTTATGTATGATAGAATTCCAGCTGGTAGACTTGGAGAAGTTGAAGAATTGGCAAATTTAGTCTCTTATTTAGTTTCTGATTATTCAAGTTGGATTACTGAATGGAGACGAGGATTCTGATTGATCTGGATTAGAAGTTGTGTGAACAAGCGTTTATGGGGGGTATAGTTCCGAAGGATTGGAGGAGAGCAGTAATAGTAGTATATAGAGGTAAGGGGAGCTAGTTGTATTTAGTGTTGTAGGGAAGAATATTGATTGGTATTTGGTTTGAAATAGGGCGTCGAGTGATTAGGGACTGTATTGGCGAAGAACATAGTGCATTTCGAAGTGGTATATGGATTCGTGGATTCAAATTTTAACACTAGAGCAAATGTAACAGATATGATTGAGAAGCTTTAAAAAAATTGTATTTAGGTTTTATTGATTGCAACAGGCGTATGCGTATGATAGGATTAAAGGGAAGCTCTATGGCAGGGGATAGTATGATATTAGGTGTTGGTGGTAGGCTTTCTGAATGGAATGAAAAGTTTTGTATGAAGATAAAGATAGTGAATCGTGTGTCAGAATAAATTGAGCTCAAAGTGATTCGGTTTAGTTGTTATTTTATAATATTGGAAGTTGAGGGCAGAATTTTAAGTTTATATCTCATGTGGTTATTCAATTTGATATGGATGGGGTTATTATGAAAAAGAATTAGAGGTTGGGGATTTCAGGAAATGGAAGAGAGTGAAGGTGGCCCTACTTATTATATGCTGATATGCTTATTTTTTGGTTTTGTGTGGCGATTTTGAAAAGATGAGGTTTGAGAGGATTGGTTAGAGGAGATTATATACACGTGTATATAGGAGGAATATAACACATAATGCCAAGTACAAAGGTATATATATACGCTAGTCGCCCTAAGGGACTACAGTTCGGCCATTTGGTTTATGTTAGATGGTAATGCAAACCGCTGCGAAAAAAGGTGTCTAAGTTACAACCTCACAAATCCTCCATAGCCAATATATAAATCAATGTCTCGGAATGAAAGGAACCCCATATAGGACAGAATGCAGAAGTAGGAAAGATTTACCAAACAACGTCTTAATATACATGGTCCATCCACACTTCAAAACGACTATCCAACCATATAGGACGCTCACTCTCGCCATACTATTCCCATTTGAATGTTCACCCATCGCCGCACCAAACGGGCACCCCACGCACTGCACGCCACTGCGCAGTCACGCACGCCACGGGCGCACCTCAAACCGCGCTACCACTGGCGCCGCACGGCCCTCCAACCTTAACTGACGACGTACCCTCCATCCACCTTCTTACCTTCTCCGCCACGGCTACGTCCACGGGACACGAGCTACCGACTCCAACAGCATCGATCTTCTGACGCGGCAACCTCCCACCGACTTGGCCACCCACTGCATCCCACCTCTTACTAACCAATATCGGCCCGTTACCACCGTTAGGCTGTCCTCTCTCCACAAAGCTCCACCACGCTTCTCACGCCTAAATCCGCCACCTAAAACCTCCTCATTTCTCTTCCTGTCTCTTCCTTTTGTCACTCCTCTGATCAGTCGTAACACGTGCATTCTCTCACCCTGCCAACTTGTTTCTTTGGCTCTTTCGTATTAAGAGCCCCAGATGCTTCATTGTCCATACGTCAGTATTGGTCTCATTTATACCTTGTGTGTTACATCAACCATTCTTGACTGGGCCTCCGAAATTGCTCTTCCTTCAACAATGGAACAACATTGCTGTTGTCTCCATTATTCTAAGCAAATTCCTCTTATTTTAATTTTTTCCAAACATTGTAGAGTTCGTTTTCCGTAACATTAGTGCACCCCCAAATATTATCTTTTTTTAAACCTCTTTGTCTCAGTCTTTCTTTTCACTCAAAATTACCTCTAGGACCATTTCCTCCCACCACTCCGATCAACACATCATCTTTGTCTTCCTTCGATTTTAGGTTCCTCATTACCCCCTCTCCTCCAACTCCGTCTTCCCAAACCTCCAGAAAATTTATGCAGTCTTCTGATTTTTGTTGCAAACAACACCCAAGTCACTCCAACGCGTAATCACAAACATCCTCATTTTCGTCCACTCTGGTTTCGCACCGAAATCTCCACAACTGTCCTTGATATAATGAAACAGGAATTGGAGACATTATTAAATTTCACACATCAATTATGTTTTCAGCACGTCACGCACCACTGTATTCCCCCCCCACGATCTCTCACTAGGCACAGACTTACTGGACAACAACAACCGCGCTCTGCTGAGGACGGGCGACATACTGCGCACACGGCCTCATTCTCTCTCTCGCAAAATCGCCCATGCCCAAAAGTATTTCTGTTACGTGCTCATCAGCCTCACTGCTCCATCGTCAATCTTCCTGTACACTGACGTCAACGCATGGATGCCTACTTGCGACTAGAGTTCACTAAGTCCACTGCACGTGGACCTACCATCGTTCACACGACTAACAGGACCACGGCACCACTGGCACGTGACACATCCAATGGGCTAGCTCTCGCTGCGCTGCTAACCTCACAATGCAATCCCTCGGACTGTATCACTCATTCTTACGTTGTAGCTAAATGTTCCATAGACTCTTCAATTCGATGAACTCTACTCCCTCAATCACGAATTCTACGCAACATGCCGCTATGCCACCTATGCTAAGCAGACAACCCGTCTCCACAAAATAGATTAAGTCCTTTTGTCAATTCAACCTTTCATAGTAATTTTCTTTACTTGTTTTATTTTGTAACCAATGTATCAATGTACGTATATCTTGTTGCATGATCTACTATCACTAAAAAATTTATTTATTCTCAAAATTCACCAACAATCCAATTGAATATTTTCATTTATATATATTACTTGCTAATAGCAAACCTTTTTTTCAAAATTGTAATGGAGATTTTTTTTTTTAATATTTTTTTTTTCAAATTTTATATAAGATTTAATTTTTAAGTTTTTAAAAGATCTAAAAGTTGGACATAAATTTAGCCGAGAAATAGATAAAAAATTGCTATTACATTTTTATCCTTAGAAAATATAAATAAATACATTCTAAATCATTCATAATAATAATAAAAAATTGAAGATATTATGCGTAATCTTACAATAATATATTCATCATCAAATTTACATAATTTTGATCTCTAATAAATAATATAATATAATAAAAATAAATAAATAATAAAGTACAATCATCCCTCCTTCAAGGGACTTTAAGCAATTGCGTTTAAAAAAGCTTATGAAATTGAATACAACAATGTGTTCAACAAAACTGGAATATAATCTTTTAAACAAAAAATATCTATAAACTAACTTAATGAATCTGAATACAAACAAACTTGGTATCACCAAAAACACGAACATAAATAGGTTTAAAATCAAAAAATTCGTTCAATCAAATCTATAACTTTACACAAATTTAGTCATCCACTTTTGTCTCGCATACGAGTAGACCTTCGTAAATACCAATGGGTCTTCATCGGGGGTAGATAAAGTCTTGGTGCCCATCTCAGGTTTATTTGAAATGTCTGCATCATTAGATTCAACCCGCTCACGTCCACTGTCAATATCATCGGGCAGAAGAGGTGAATCATCAGCAACAACAGTATGAGGCTCAGACACATTTTCATCAGGAGAAATAATTACCTTAGGACAAGGGGAGAGGTCCTTAATGAAAACTGTATCCTCCCTTCCATTGTCGAATCGTACATGAGCATATGTAGGAGTAACCTCCAATAGTTTCACCTGTTCAACTAATGCGTTTATTCTGTGTTTTCCTAAATATATTTACCAAACATAATACACAAGCTATAATAAGCCCAACATACATACAACTTGAATTCCTGTCCGTACTACGGACGACGGGGAATTTTAAAAGAAAACCCTCATGAGGGGATACAAATACTTTGTTGCATGCAAAGGGGGCAGACATCGCCGGAACAACTGATTACCAGGCCAACATATATATATACTCTAAGGACACCAAAAGCCAAAAAAGAGAATCCAAACCACACACACCACATCATCTCACACATTGAGAGACATTTCCAGTTGGGATGGTAGGCAGCAAGTTACTCCAAACCACATACAATACATGGAAGCATAAAATACCACCTGACTCAAAAAGAAATATACACACAAAAAGGACATAAAGACTAGAACCACGGATCTTATGATTATTGCACAAAGCCAGACATAGCCAGTTTAAGAACCCCGCCCAAAATATTTTCGACACACAAGAAAAACATTCCACTATATATAGGCAGATATCTCGACAAACAATCCATACAAACAGCGAGATGAGGATAACAAGCAGGAATACCTCAGCCACCCCCAAAATCGATAAAATATTTAGGTCGATCAAATATATATCCATTTAAAAATACACAATAATACTCAAATACATATAGAGATTCACTACAATAAAGCGAAGCTACCATCACTCCCATATATATAAAGACATATATTGCGACTGAAGCGACAACCACCGAACTGCGGTTTCAATCCAGCAAATACATCACATTGTGAATACAATACGTTTAATTTCATCCAAGGAGATTAGGGTAAATAGACACTCACACTAAAAAATGTGAACATTCATAACACCAGGCCAGGTGACATAAACCCCTGCGATGGTTCAATCATTAAAATCAACAAGACCAAACAAGCCCCACAAAAAGCCTACATACTTCATGCAAACTCCAACCAAGAACACAAATATTAAACTCCCAGGGGTCGATGAATACAAATCTCAACTATATTTGTATGACTGGATCTCCTCAAGTTACGCCCATCGACCATAAAATTTTACACATATATATATTATACACATAATCCCTCCCCCCAGTAGCGCTACCCCCTGACTTAACAAGTACGATGAGGCACCGCCCCTTGATAGTTACCCCTATTATAAAAAGGCGCATAGCTAACAGGAAATGTCCCACACCACTGTCTTAATAGAATATCATTACGTGAAACACTCAGTTTTCAAACCAGAGAAAGATCTTTTATTTATATACAGAGGTTCCAAGCGAAATTCATAAAATAACTGGAACGAAGATTATCCCAGGGACTACTTCACACAATATTACAGCATATACATAGCATCACAGTTTTTTTAACATTTCTACATAAATCGTTCAGGTATTGGACTTAATTTCACATGCCTCTTTTTCAACAACCATATTTATTTTCTAGAAAGTTTTTAAACATAGATACAATACCTTAGCAACAACACAGAGGGACCCAAAAGGGACATATCTAAATACATCATAAAAGGGAACGAATATTATATCTGAGACACTATTGGAATCCATTTTGCATAGATTAACGCAAAACAAACCAAGATCCATCCAACGAACTTTTTTATTCCCACCATAGGATATACCAGGTAACCAGGGTACGTATGGGAGAATCTAAACCCTGCAGGCCAAGCAGGGTAGCGAACACAATCACCAATTCGATACTATACATATAAATTTCCTCACACACATAACCGTATAGAGAAAGTTTGAAGAACCAACTTAGCCTCTCTCATATATATAGAAACACAATAACCCACCATATACAAGACCTGCTCTAATAAACCACCATCAGTTCTAAGAATATATCATATCAGAGATTTCTTTATCAATTCCGCAGAATTCGTTAAAATCATATTCGTGACCATCCTGACAAACTTCCAACTGTCACGGCAGCCCCAAACGAGGCAAAGACGGGCCCTGCGTTCGCGCCCTTTCAACCAATTTTCCCACTTGCCACTTAGACTTGATCCGGCAACTCGCCAATACCTAAAGGTCATACGTGCACCGATTCAGGGCTCATGCGGTGGGAGACAGCAGCGCACGAGCAGACACAACAGGTTGTACGTGGGCTCACGGCGCCACCGACCATCTGACGGGCGCGTGAGTGTGAAAGTGGTCGAGGTACAACTTTACAGGCACGGCTCGTCAACGAGATTCTAGCGGGCACGCCTACGGTGACTTGTCTCTACCTGCTAACTCATCGCTGGCACGTATCTACCTAAGGCACGTAAAGCCACCAACAAGGGCAAGTGCAATTGTACTATGCCTTTTGACACCGGGCACTCGTGCAAACTGGCACGGCACGGCCGACGAAACAGGCCACGGCACGGCACGGCACGTTCAAAGCGTTAGGTCACCAAGCGGTAAGAGACAAGGTAGTTAGCAGGAGGAAAAGCGAGGTTAGTTGCAACAAATTATGTCAGTCCAACTGGTGTGGGTGCGAAAGGGAATAATGACCCCAGAACCGTTCAAGAATAGCATGCTCGAAATAACTGCTAGTCGCGGAGAACGCACGGCAGTTACAAGTCCAGCTATGAAGAAATAGCGTGAACTCTCGAAGGCTATCGCATAACCAGTGGATCGGGGACTTTCTTGAGGTGGATAAGAAAATTGTGATGGTAAGTCTGAATCACATGACAGAGATACAATAGGAGGGTAGAGAGATGACGTAACTACTCCAAGGGTGAGCACGGGAAAACATCGTACACTGGGAGCGGCAGAAAGGGGAGGTCGGACCAAGAGGGCCAAATCGGTACAGCACGGAAGTACTAAATACCCAGTCACAGATTCTTACTGGATAAAAAAACATGCACTCATTATCACATCATGCAGGAACTAAATGAACAAAGAGCCGTTACAAATTCAGATAGAAACTGTATGCTATCGAGAAGGCAAGCAAAGACAATAGGCTTCACATTAGGCGGAACAGGCCCGAAGGTACCTATCGAGAATCATTTGCACCTATGACGTGAAATAACCAACAGGTTTCTGAATTACCCCGACTACGACGACGACCCCGCGTAACTAAGAGCAACGGGAAAGGGCGAAGAAAAAGGGGTATCACGCAGATACAGGGTTCACATCCGCACGGCCAAGTCAAGAGCGAAAACTAAGAACAGTCAATCCATGTGTAAGGCAAAACACGCGGGGAACCACAACCCGAATCAACCCAATAATAAGTAAACTCAGACATTATTTATGATCTTCAAGAGTAAAGGAGTCCCAGAAAATAATGTCTTGGCACAGTCCAGGCATGATTAGGGCATAAACCTCACACATTCCTTATATTCTCTCGATTTAGTGTCAGGATCAACACAAACAAAATATGGCCTTCCACTTTTTGGGACTTAAACCTTGAGGTAGCCATAGTTATCATACACCAATAAGGGGTCAAACCTTTAAGCAGTGCTGTTAACACACTTGAGATGAACAAAGGTTTCCACTGCCTACCTGTCGAGTGTCCAAAAGAGCCATTAAAAGTTATTAGTCCAATTATCCTTTCCACCACAGAAGAATTAATTTCCTCCTAAAGTACGAACAAGAAGACTCTACAATGTCAACCACGTGTTGTTAGCAGTAGGAACACGGTTTGCTTGATGAGTGGTCCAGGGATTTAGTGAGGTGCAAAGGCAAATATTTTCACTTACAGAAGTAGGAAAGTCCTAACCGGGAATGCGGACGATCGAAGCGATAAGCAGAGACCAAAAGTTGTATCGTCACCACTTTTAAGACAATTATCCATCGATGTAGCAGAAACGCTATACCAAACATGCTGCGTACTGGGCGTCCCGAGGCAGAAGACGGCATGCGGTTCTGCCCATTGAATGAGGATAAATCTCTCTTGAAGTAATGAGAAGTCTAAGCGTATGCAAGGAATGATGAGGACCGCCCAACCCGGACATGCAAAGAACATCCAATCTTGAAGGTCCACCAATAAAAAAACAGGGCTCGCTGCAGCTCCATATGTCCTGGGACATTCCAGAAAAAGACAATAGCATGCGGGCCTTTTACAATTGCGTCGCAAGGTTATCCAGAGACATCGTAACGAACATAATCACAAATAATTCCGAGCCTGATATATCCACGAAAACAAATTTGTTAGAAAGGACCACACAAGGCGTAAAGCATCCGAAGCTGTGCCTTTGAACATTGTAGATAAGGAGCCGAGACACGCCAAATTTTAGAAGGATAATCTGGGAATCTTTACCAGCAAATATCCAGAGGCTCTAGCCTGCTCCACAGCTTATCAAAGCGAGAGGATAAATTCTGTCAGTATAAATGTTGATCTAAAATAGGTGCCTCAGCCTAACCTAAAACTAAGACATACGTCCATGCGGAGCCAAAGGCCGGGAGGACGCACACCACCTCCTCCGCCCAGATGATCACAACTGAAGTACTTTGAAACGTCTGCATACAATGCATCCGCAGCGCTTGCTAACTCAGGCAAAGACAGGACTATGGAGGACGGAACGATAGTTACACAAAATCAATGACGGTGGCCACCAGTGAATACCAAACTACCTCCATGGCTGCCTTAAGCATATCCCTCAATAGTTTCATCACTCTTCTTTGATGCAACAGCCGGGAGCCAACCGTTATTACCAAATCCTCTATGGCGGGGCCACAAAACTTATTCGAGGCCAGGTATTGAGTCTGCATAAACAAATCCGGGTTCAATATTTTGTTCCATAGCATCACTGTAACGAGAAGAGCATACCAGATACAACCTCAAAAAAATTGTCAGATGATAAAGGGGAATATAGCGACATAACAGTTCCCAAATTACCAAACAACACTCTCAGCGGGCACATACCATTCAGAAGCGCAATAGCACTTCTGTTACCTTAACAGGGCCAGACAGCACATACCTCTCAAAAGCCAATGTACAGCCATATGCTTTGGCACAAAACTCTTCGGGAGCCTCAGGAATGAGGAATGTATTATACCAGTCTGTCCGGCAAAGTCCACGTTATGCAATGCCTTTGATGTTTCCTGAGATAGTATCAAATTGTCCAGATTAAAAAGAAATTATGCTTCCCAATAATGTTTACTAGTAAGCACTTATTTTTTTAACTTTAAGGATCTAAAAGTGACATTTAATTTTAGGCAGGATCCTTATATGTCGAGCATAAGAGGACATCTGCTATTACATTATCCTGCAAATAGAATAAAATTAAATACATTACTAAATCATTTATGGCCTAAATACCATATAAAGTCGGCACAATGAGGTATAACATAATACATATACCGTAATAATGAAATCATAATAATAATAATAATAATAGGGACTTACAGTTATCACTATCAATAATAATATAAATAGTAGGCATCTCACTTCACAATTCTCGTAGTCAGTCAACTTATGGGCCAGCGTGCCCAAGTGACATCTTTTATGTGCCGCTTACATTATGTCCAAAAATCTTTTTTCATACGTGTTTTTCATTATCATTCTTTATATGTTGTTGTCACAAAATAAGTGACTTTTCAGTGCCTAATTGGCCAGGCCCCACACTGCATGCCCTTTGCAAATTGTCTATGTAATTTTTTTCAAGGTACCATAGTTTTCGTGTTGATCTACTAGATTCTCTTTTCTAAGTCGCACTTTAAGTTGATTCTCAGTCAGGACACTGACTATTTTCTGGAGACTCCTTATTACTTATATCTCTCTCTTTTCTAGGACAGACTGGTTATTAATAATGCCACTGATGTCATTTCCTTTCCCTTGGATAAATTGTTTCTCTCCATTATTTCTCTCGGATAAGAAGACTCAGGCGCCACGGCCTAGATTTATTATTTTTTCTTCCTATAGCCAGGACAGACCAGGGCAGGGCCAGTCCAGGCCAGGCCAGCCGGGCCAGCGGCCAGCCAGGGCCACGGCCAGTGCCAGGCACGCCAGACAGGTGCCAGTGGCCAGGCTGAGGGCCAGCCACGGCCACTGGCACACCAGTGACAGGCCACCAGGCAGCAGCCACAGAAGCCAAGACAGAACAGCCGCCAGCCAGGCACCCACGGCCACGACAAGTGCCTCCGTTTCATTTACGACTACAAATCTGGCTCTCAATATGTCTGTTCCCTTTTTTTACATTATGTGCCAACACACGTCCCAATATGTTGTATAATTTTTCATTTCAATAGCAATCTTCGGTTTTATGGTTATTACGGTTTCTAGAGCCAATATTTAAATAATAACGATTCCTTATTTAATTAAATGTTCCCTGCTCTCGCGGCCATTAGAGCGAGTTCTTATCAGGAGTTTTCATGGGTTAATCAGGACTGTATTAGAACAATACTGTATGTGACCAAATTTAATTCACGCGACAGTACTAGATGACCCATATGTTACAGGTCCTTTTAAGTTCTTCTGTTATACTGCACATACGTCAACACTACAGGACTTCCAGATTCCACTCATAGTATTGGCCCATAGAGGTCCTCATTCTTAGGACCGCAGTACTTATTAGAAAGCCAATGTTGAGGGCCAGGACAGGCCTGTTTTAATTCCGGGTTCAATTAGCCTTGATAAAGTCAACTTTCTTGCCATATCATTCCTCTCCAAGACGCCTAATCTGCTCTAAAGAAATTCTCCTTCAAGCCTTTGTGGCATATTTAGTTAATGTGTAGGCCAGCGGCCTTAGTACTTTAAAATAAGGGCTCTTCTTGTTCTTATTATATCTACAGAACCTATCTTTTAGCCGTCTCTCTCAAATGTATTATAATTTATCTGTCGCCTCACGCGACTTTATGCATACCATACACCCATTCCTCTTTGCATCCAAAGGCCATAATTAAAATTCTAGGCCAGGCGGGCCAGGCTGCCCAGGTTCCCCCTACCTAGCTACCCACCCAGGCTCCGTATTCCATGTACCTTTGTGCTATTTTTTTCTATTGAGACTACCTTCTCTCCATACTTTTTCTTAAAACTCTAGACATAAATATTCTTCCAACAGCGGGGCACCTCTCTTCCTTCTCTTATTATCCACTCAAAATCTAGGTAATCTATAGTCAAACAGCCTCATCTTTCTTTCTTCAAGTTGATTCATGGCCCTCTCTCTCTTTTTTTTGCATGTGCCTTCTACTGCCCACGGTTCTTTATTTCGATGATTGTCAATTTATCCAAGTTAGATTCATTTTGAATGAGCCTCAAAAAATCGCCCTCATTCGGTCTTCGTTTGTTTCTTCTCCAGCTATGCCTCTCTGGCATTTTGTTATTGTATTTAGGTAGACAGGCCTATACAAGAAAAATTATGTTCTATGACAATGGTAAATGATGCAAAAATACCAAAGGGAACTTACCTTAAGTGTAGAACTAGTTGTAGGCTCTCATTAGGTATGCTCAATCTCTGTTTTACGTTTTTTTCTTGGCATATTGTCGGGCCTCTATTATTTCTTCGATGTGTACTCTATAGGGGCTTTATTAAGTTGTCCATAATTAAAGTTAGACCCTCTCAAAACTATGGACACATTTTCTTATTTTTTTTGTTTCATTTTCCTTCCGTGTCCTTTATGGGTTTATATTTTTATTCTCTATAATATGATTCTTTATTTTTTTTTCAAATACGTATTTTAATTCTTTTTATATCTGCTATCAAGAAATATTAATATAAATTACAAAAAAAAGGAAATAAATATAAAATTTTTATTCTATATTATTTTTCTGAAAAACCCCAGATATTAAAATAATTAATAACTTTCATCATATACTATATATAAGATACGTAAAGGAAACCTATTCTAAGGTAGTCGGCGTCCTGATTAATAACATAATATAATATATATATATTATATATATATACTATACCTACTAGTGTCCATATATATATAGGCTATAATAGTAAAGGAAGAGTATACGTAGTCAAGATATTGATAAGAACCTGAAAAACGACCAGGCCAAACAACGCGTTATAGCATTTAATAATAATATAAGCCACAAATCATAAACACGATAATAGCCTACCTAAGGCATAATACGCTAGTGCGGTAAGATAGTGACCACAAAGACCCATAATAGAAATGTATATAAGAAATATAGTAAGATGTCAACTTATAAATTATATATATAGTTATTAAAGATTAAATGATATATATTATATATAATATTATGTATATATACTATAAAGGGTAAAGTATATATAAATACATAACTATAATAGAAAGAGAGGTTAATATATATCGAAGCTATAATTACTATATTATTATTATTTATTTCTTCTATTTTATAATATACTAATTATTTATGGTATGATTTTTTAAAATAGAAATAGTATTAATAATTGACCTATAGGTAAGTGCCAATTAGTAAGTTTAGTATAATATATATTAAGACTATAAGTATAAGATATATAATGTATACTATATAAGGTAGTGTGTTTTTGTTAGCTAAATTCCGAACATAAAGCATGCTCTAGTAATACTCCTAATTGCGTAACCAAGATGAATATATAATTTTAAGTAAGTGTTAGCATATTTGGTAAAGAGAGATGAAAGATAAATTAGTTAACAAGGACTCATAAAAATGTTTTTAATTTTTATGAATGAAAACTGTATTTGCAAATAAATACTTTATATGGAACGCAGTTTATTATTAATGAATTTATTTATTAATTTTATTCATACTATTAATATTAATCTATAATTATATTAGTATATTAGTATATTATTATATGATTATTATAATTTAGAGCTGGATAATTCATGGTGTAAGGCTAGATACAAGGAAGATGAACTAAGCCGACTTTTTGTGCTTCTTTCATTACTGATAGGAGAGTGCAAAGATTGAGTATTCTTGATGGAAGACCTCGCATACTTAAAATCTGATTCTGCAGTAATGAAGAGGAGAGGTTTCTGAATTGCCAGAAGCGTTTGCGGAGCAGCTTTTCGTAGAGCAAATCTTGACCTATGCTGTGACGGACATCAGTAAGGTGCTAGTTGGCTTTTATAGTTTGCTTTCTAAATTTCATTACAGATCTTTCAATTTATTGAATTTATTCTTTAAAGATCAAATTTTATCTCATTTTGTCTCATTTTGACTTTCATAATTCTAGGACAAAAGTTAGAAATCTACCATATCATATTCAGGTCAGTGTTAAGATCTTGAATGACTATGATATTTCTTAGAACACAGTTAGGATTAATAGGTTAGAAGCAAGACAGTTGCAATTGCTTGCATAATTTGTTTTAGGAGATATTTTCCATGATCATAGTTAAAAGAATTGTAAATGAAATAATAAGTACTTTGAAATCTTTCGTTTGTTATTGCTGAAATTCTTTATCTTTTGTCTTTTCTCTTTCTTGATCCTTGAGAAAAATGGAAAGCCTATTCATCAGTTGCCCTTTAGTGTCGTTTTAATAAATACAATTGAGTTCAAAAGATGCAAAAGACTATGTAATGGGTCTTGAGTGATTTTTAATTATGGCGTCTTTATAATATTACAATTATTAATAATTGAAGGTTATATATTATGATGAGAGCTTGGCTTTAAAGAAAAAGGCATAATAAATACTTCATTTTATTTTGTTTATCTTTAAAATGTATCCCTTTATTAGAAGAGATATCAAAGCATTAGAGTTGATGAATTTTTTTTTTTTAGTTTAACTAAGTGTTATTTAACTCTAATAAGGAACTTTTATTTATTTTAAATGTATGAGGCACCCGGAAGAAACATCAGAATTTGTTGATTTAAAACTTTTGTTGGCAGTTGCATTATTATTATATGTTTTACGTATATTATTACATATATTATTATTCATTTATATTTATTATGGGAATTATTATTATATATTATTATTATGAGAGTGAAATATAGTATTATTATATATTATTATATTTAATGAGTAATTATTATAGTAGAGTAGGATATTATTTGTAAATTTCGTAAAACTTACCATTTGTGATTTGAAAGGCCTGGTAGATTGGAACAGTGTTAAGTTATTATTATAAGCATGTTTTTTGCGTGATAGAAAAGACCACATGAGCCAGTGCGTTGTAGTGGAAGAGGATTCAATTTTTTTCTCTTTAATGTTTTAACTCCTTCATTTGTGCAATTACCTCATGTCTTAAAAATTTAACTTTATTTAGAGGAATTATGTTATAAACTTAGAGAAAATTTTTTTTTTAATGAAGTTTAGGAGTATTGAATTTTCTAAATAAAGTAAGATGATATAAAGAATGTGATTCATCTATGCATCATCACACCCAGAACGCTTCCAAGCTTAACGCCCCCAAAGACTATGAAGATTTTAAGAGTGAGGCTAGGAGGTGACACGATGACCACCGGATCAACAGAAGAGTGATATAGCTAAAGTGAAGAATATAGGAAACAAAATGAAGCCCAGTCATACAATTGCAGCGCCCCCTTCTTAAGGTATACTGCTATTTCAGGTGAGAAATTCGTTGCAGGATGCACGTAAGTAAATTCCAAGCCTGCAGAATAGTCTTCACTGGAGTGATGACCCGCGAACGGGACCTCACCTATGAGTTATCTGTTCATGTGCAGTGACTGTAGGGGGTTCGTCCCTCTTGGGCCCTAGGTGACGATGAGGCCACAATTCATCACCCGCCTCACAAAACATCCCGGGCGCATTCACTACCCGGTTAGATTTAGTAGTCCAAACCCCTTATGAGGCTTCTCGCCTCTCCTGCCAAGTTCACATTTCTGTCCTTCAGGCACATTCCTTTACTGACTCAACCACTTTTTCTTCGGTTTCCCAGCCGGTTCGATTCCCAATATACTCACTCACCACTATACATCCGCTTACACAACCGACTATCATCATCCGTTTAACCAACCGATGACCAAACCATCTCAACGTACCTTCACCTATTATTTCATTACCCCTTTCTATCACACCACACAATTCTAATACGTTCTTTTCTTATTTTTTATCAATCTTCTCACAACCATCAACACCCGCACAAAATACTTACAAACGACCATTATCGTTTTTCGTATCATAAATAAATTTCAAGATCACTCGTCGCAGCAGCAAAAAATCCACCCTAGGGGTTTCAC
Source organism: Trachelipus rathkii (assembly GCA_015478945.1). Taxonomy (NCBI): domain Eukaryota; kingdom Metazoa; phylum Arthropoda; class Malacostraca; order Isopoda; family Trachelipodidae; genus Trachelipus; species Trachelipus rathkii. The sequence goes on along the minus strand of JABUQX010066650.1, from coordinate 12,546 downwards.
GGGACTGCCCATGGACAATCCACTGTGAATATCTCGTTCAAGGAATTCATCCCTTGGCCCCAGTGTGTTGCCACAACCATAACCCCCTCACACACACCCACAGTCCACTCCCAATCAATATGCAACTTTTCATGACAGTAATTTGTTAGGTAGGGAGGCAGGGGAATTAGGTGGAGCTTTAGAAAGTTGCCCGAAGAAATGGTAAATCATGCAAGGATATAAGTGACGAATTACTGCGATTTTGAAGTGATCAAGAACGGAGCCAAGAGAGTGATTGAGTGGATTTGGAATAATGTAATTTAACAAAAGCCGTTTAATGGAGGGCCATATTTAGTTCCGAGGATTGGAGGAGAATCAGTAATAGCTACCCTTATTTTATATAAGGATTATAGGGGAATTAGTTTATTGAGTGTTGTAGTGAAAGTATATATGGTGGTAATTTGGTTGAAAGAGGTGGCGTCAGTGGGGAAAAAACTTGGAGAAAACTTGGGACATTGCTGTGAAGAACAAGGTGGCGTTAAAAGTGGTAGGAGAAAGGTGGATCAACTTTACATTGCCCAACAAAAATGAATTAAGACAATGAGAGAAGATGAGCCGAATAATCCTTTATAGGTTTTATGGATTTGCAAAGCAGGCGTATGATATGAGAATTAATAAGGGGGCTCTATGGCAGGTGTTTACAGTGAATGGAATCCAAAAAGTATGTATGACGAATAGGGAAGCGTGTATAAGAACTAAATGGAGTTGAAAGTGACTTGCGTCTAATATTAATAGGGAGACGATGAAAGCAGGGGATAGTGTTATGCTCCTTCGGGTTATCACAATTTGGATAGGGACCGATGGGGTTATAGGACCAAGAACTAAGAACCGAGAGGGGTTGGCAGGGGAAAATGTTTTAACTTTAAATTATGGAGAATGGAAAAGAGTGGAGGCCGTGCACCAACCTATTATTTGCTGAATGATTTTGTTTGGGGCGAATCTGACAGACAGAGTTTAAGAGGTATTGATAGAGGACGATTTGGCAGGGTGTGTAAAAAGGAGGGGGGCTATGAAAGTAAATGTAGATAGCACGTAAGGATGATGGTTCGTGAGTGAGGACAGTACCTCCCGGTAGTGAAGTTAAGTTGGATAGCGCGTTAGCAAACGACCAAGTGTGTGAGTTATACCAATAATTTGAAATTCTGTGAAGAATTGGAAAAAAGAAATCCGAAAGATGAGAGGCAGCTGCTAGTATCGAAACGTCTGTGAATGGTAGGAAGGTGACTGGCCAATGCAAGTTTAATCCTTGGACTGCTAAGGCAGGACGAGAAAAGTGAATCGAGTCCGCAAAAATTCCATATATGAGCAGGAATTTGAGTCTTTCGCGCCAAAGGCGAGGAAGAAAGGATGGCATAAATAACGGGAGGTGAATGGCAGGAGATTTTCGTCGAGCGAGGTTTATGGTTGTGGCACTAAGATGGGCCAAGAGATAGAACCCTACTTTGACGACGATGCCATACAGTACAGGGTCCTTCACCAGTCCCCATGAAGCCCTAGGATGGATTTCTCTTCTGACAGCGACGAGTTCTTTACCTAAGCGGTTAAAAAGGGCGACAAGGCTGGCGCATTTCCTTCTTCGAAATACTGTGGCACTAATTCTTCCTACCTACATGATTCTACCTTTTACCGGCGCCAGGTGACGCACCGTACCCTCAGTTTGGGGAAAGAAGAGCTCAAAGTGAATAATTATATATATATATATATACTTATATTATCTAAATATATATATATTATATAATTATTATATATAATAATATATATATTATATATATATATATACTAATATATAAACAGCCATATAATATATATATACTATACTTACTATCACTATATATATATATATATATACTAGATATATATATATATATATGACTATACTAATATATATAAAAAAACAAAAAAAAAAAACTACCTTTTGACGGCTTGATCCCCTATGCATGGGCCGGTTAACACGGGGGGGGACCTTCAGGACAAGCCGAACTTTAAGGGCCGGCTGTATCCCAAACCAGCGCCACCAACGTGTTTGCAGTCAAGTTTTAATTCCTTGCCCCCAGGTAGAACACCCAACTGATCATACGCGGAGTGATTATGAACCAGCGCCTCCTCTGTATGAGACGGTGTGACTCAACCTCCTGCGCCACGAGGCGTTTCATATATATATATAATTTATATATATATACTACTATATATATATATACTATATATATATTATATATAAATACGATATATATATACTATATATAATATATATATATCTATATATATATATTACAATTACTATATTACAATTTGCTTTCATTTATAATCTATCTAATATATATTTAATTAATTATATACTATATATATTTCGAGGCTATATTATTCATAGTTCATGATGGCTAATCAAGAATGCACAAGTTAAAGCCAACAGTTATAGAATCTTGGATTCATACATACGGGTGCCTGCAGCCTCCTCAATCATTGCAAGAATCTACATGGATAGCATTGGAAGAGAAAAAGAAAAGCGTGTTGAAAACAATTACTGGTATGATGATATTTTGTTGTATGTAAAAGATTCGATCGAAAAAATGGCAGAGAAAAACTTTTTTATCGAACAAACAAATGCAAACAATCGTCAATTGCTAGAAACCGTCAATCAACTAATAGTGAGGAATTACCTTTATCTTATATTGATATTTGGTTAAAAGCTATTGTCTGCAAATCTTTCTGCAGATTTTTCTTCATATTAAGCTTATTGGTGGTTTCTTATGCATGCTCATTGTTTTGTATGTTCATGTAGGCTAATTTTATTCCATAGTAGGTGTCAACCACGGTATGTTCAACCCGTTTTTATTTAAGTGAGAGTCGGTCAGTATCTATTGTATTTTGATTGATTACATTATTAACATATGACATGATCTTTATCTCATGCTATACGTCTTCTCTTGAACAATTACGATGAAATGTTGTTGTATGTATCATTTTTTTTAATGAAGTCAAGTTTTTTTGTTGAATATTAAATGTATTTTTCTTCTATTAAGTTTATTGGTGGTTTCTTATGCATGCTCATTGTTTTCTATGTTCATTAGGCTAATTTTATTCCATAATAGCTGTCGGTATGTTAACCCGTTTTATTAATGGAGTCTCAGTTATTGTTTTTGAAATTGTATTAAATATGAATGATCTTTATTTGCTGTACTTTCTTCTTAAAATGAATGGTTTTATGTATTTATTTTTTGTTTTAATAGTTAAAATGAATTACCTTAAAGTATTTTCTTTTAAAATAGATCTATGATAAGCAAATATTATTTTGAAGATTTGATGTTTAAAATACCCACTCATATTACGTTCCATAAAAATGTCACACTGTTCTGTCATAAATAATAATGTTTTACTTCAGAATTATCGATACCAAATCGTTTTGATTTAAAGCAGTTTTTTTTTTTTGTCATCTTATATATATTGAATTTTATTGATTAATAATTTCATCATACTTGAACTTTTGCTTTATATTGAAGGTAACAAAGTTTTTCTTCGAGCCATTTGTAAAGATATCAACTTTTGTTAATATACCTTTGTTTTATGATTATGCTCTTTAAAGTGTACTTTTTTTTTACTCATAGTTTTTACAAATTAAACCAGTTTTTTTTTTTTTTTTTTTTTTTTTTATACTATGCTAGTTATTTACTGAATTGGAATAACTTAATACATACTTGAACTTTTTGCTTTATATTGAAGGTTAGGCAACGTTTTTCTTCGGAGCCATTTGTAAAGATATCAACTTTTGTTAATGTACCTTACCGGTGTGAATGTGATTTGTTTGTAGAAACATTTAATGGTTTTTTTTTTATTCTTTAGTTTTTTAAAATTTTTTTTTTTTTTTTTTTTTTTTTTTTTTTTTTTTTGTTGTCTTTCGAATATGCATATAAGTCAAATTTGAATTAGTAGTGCTGAGTAAGAGTAACATCACGAGTATTATATATTTGTTTTTCCATGCTACTATAAGCTTATGTGAATGTGGAGAAGAGAATAGTTTGTAAATTATTAAATTTTTCCAGACACAGTTAGAGTTCCCTCAAGAATACGAAAAGTTTTTAACTAATCCTGCTTTTCAAATCAATAACTTGACACCTGTAATTGAAGCAGCGAAAGCTCTCGAAACTGTGATCAATGCTCAAATTCCTCCACACTTAATTCATCTGCAAGTAAGTTACGAAACTATTTTCTTTAATTTAACATATCTTTTCGTTTGAATGTAATATATGTTTCCATTGGAAATAACAAAGCTGCAGGATAACGTTCCCTTAAATATATTTATACTTATTTCAAATTTGTTATAATGCTTATTTTAAATACATAGTATCTTTAGTGTTTTCAGTCATTATTTACATAACGTGCTTACTAATTATACATTAAGCTTTATACAAAAATTGGTACAGTATTGTTATAAATGCTTTGTAAGAAAGTTCTAATTTCATAACGTCTTTTTTTTTTCATTACAATTAATTCTTTTAAAATTTTAATTTTAAATTAGTTATGTAGGCGTTAGTTTTTTTTCTATTACGTTTACTTTTCAGGCAGTAAAGGATCAAAAAAAAAGATTTGAGAGACTTCGATCAGAATTTAGTAAACATCTGGCTAGAAACTTAAATAACTTATTTATTTACCATGTAAGTCATCTGAATTATTTTTGTTGTAAGAAAACCGCATTTTTTTAACCTATTTTTTGATTTCAGTAAATTTAAATAAATTAGGTTTATAATATTATGAAAACTTTGCAAATATTTTTATTTAAGTTGCTTTAATTTATATTCTCAACTCCAAACACAAATTATGCAACCTATATGAGTGAAGTTATCTCCTAGATACTGATTGAAATGGAATTTTTTTCAATTTCACTCTTTTCTTATGTTAATAATTATGCCTGAAAATTCAATTTAATGTCATTCTAACGCTTTAATAATAATAAGTATATGACTAACTTAATAATATAAATATAATAAACTAATAATATTATAATAATACTAATATAATATAATAGATGAATTGATTAAAATAATAATAAATAATAATAATTAAAAATAATATAATTATAATATACTGAAATTAATTAATTAACTTGCCTCAGAATTAAACATATTTATATGAGAAATAATCTTGCTAGAACGGTATTAATGATCCTGGAGTTGTAATGACTTAAGTTTTCCATGCCGAGAAATTGACCCTCCCTCGACATTCGAACATTCATACTGAACTGATGCCGTATGCTCCTCTCATGCACTGGATGAGAAACCTCGACCCAAAAGCTTTTCAAAAGCTCCGCCAAACCTATTCCAACTCTATGTCAAAATTGTACGAAAGATATTAAAAATTTCTATTGAGAAGCCAAACAACCAAATTGCTGAGAGGGAAAAAGACGTACCGGTCCTTAGGGTTTTGTATTGATCACTATTCATATTTATATATTATATTATATAAAGTATATTATATTATATTCATATATAATTATATATATAGTATAAATATATAAGTATATATATATATATATATATATATAATATTATATATATTGTATATTATATATATATAGTATATATATTAATATATGCGAGGATGATCTATAGGTTTATAGGTGTGGCGGAAGTCTGGAAGTAGAGTTTGAGGGAGATTTGGCAGGGTGTGTAAAGGCAGGGCTTGAAAATAAATGGAGTCGTGCAATCAGGAGTCGGAGTCGAAATTCTGATTGCAAGTGGAGTTGTAGTTCGGAAAATTCCTGTGTTAGAGTCGTCTTCTCGATTGTCTGTTTGTTCGAGCGTTGCATCGTTATATTGATTATTAATTATTATGGATATGTATCATTATTATTATTATGATTATATTATTAATTATTATGTTTAATTATTATTAATTTCATCTATTAATTATTATTAATGTTTATTGATTATTAATATAGATTTTATATATATATAATTAATTATAAATTAGGGAAAGTTTCAATTTTGTTTCTTGCAAAATTTTTGTAAGTATTATCAAGGCAATAATAGGTAAGGTTAATATAGCCATATATATATAATATATATAGTTATAATAATATATGGCCATCTATATATATATAATATAATGATATATATTATATATACTACTATTACTAAAAGTTATATATATATAGTATATATATAATATAGCTACCTATATACAAAAAATTTAATATAATACTATAATATGTAGTATATACTATATACATATTATTATATATATAATAAATAGTGTATATACTATATATATTATATATATATATTATAGTAGTATATAATATATATATATATATATATATGGATCTGGAATAAGGGAAGTTAAGATCTTAAAGTTCAACTGCTCGTTCAGACACTGGACAATTCTAGGGTGTGTGCTTAGGTGTGGAGAAGATATTGAATAGAGATAGGAGAATGAATGTCACTTAGAGAGTGATGTAGCTGGTGGAAGAAAGGGGTAATGAGAGAATAAATGAAGTACATTGAGATGTTTGTCATGTGGAAAGGAGAATTGATAGTCGGTTGGTTAAGCGGATGTATAGTGAGTGAGTGTGTTGGAACCGACCGGCTGGGCGAGACCGAGAGAAAGTGGATTGAGCAGGTGAACGACATGTTGAAGGAGAGAAATAGTGAGTTTGCAGAGCGAGAACTAAGGTGAATGATAGGAGAGAATGCGGAAGGTTTTGTATGGGGGCTTAGTTGCGTTGTGGCCACGTTCCCTGTGGCCAGGGGATATTGAAACTTCTCTTTACCATTGACGATCTCATTACAAATGTTGAGAGGCGTACCGTGTCGTCGCTGTCCCTTTTGATGCTCCTAGGGTGGAGATTTTAACGTGGGTCTGTGACGCAGCTCTCACCTAATTACATGGTACCAGAGGCGTGGCAAAGCACCAGGTTACAGGCTTGAGCTTGAATGCCTCTGGGTCGGCTTTGTCATGTTCTCTCATCTCTCTCGTTTTGCGATAGCTGTGGACAGTCTCGGTGCCAAATTTCTTATGTTACCCTCCCTACATAGGGTGACAGAGGAGGTGAGACAAGCACACGTATTTATTCAGCTTGAATACATTAAATTTTGATACTAATACTAACTCGCGCCTATTAAATATATTCTCCGTACGCACGTTCGTTTTATAGTTACACTTGCAACTCACAACCTGCCACTCTTAGGCAGCTCGCCCTGTCTTCGCATTCCGCATAATTAAAATGTATTATAAATTCGGCGGCAGGTGACTGAATATATATATAGAGTAGGAAATATAATATATAATTATACGATATTAGGGTATATATATACTTAGTGATTATAATAGTAGGAAATTAACTATTCTCCTTAATTTAAATAGAGTCAACCTTGGAGAAGTGGCGTCTCTTTCTCTTTTGGTTCCCCGACCATTATACTTGATTAAACACACTCAATCCTTCCAGGTCAAGCATTTTAAGACTAAATCTTCACCATTTATCATTATTAACACTCTGATTACAAGTGCACACCCCTTACTTTAGATTAACACCAATATACAGACATCGCCTGAACTACTCATAACATCTCCTTGTGTGTGAGGAGGGAAGAAAGATTGCCCACATGCCGTATGTACTGCGTGTCGTTACAGAATGTCCGACTTAACACAGGGACCAGGTGGATAGTATGGCACAGACATTAATCTGAGAATACCCAACTTTACCACACTATCTTTTTGACTCCAGGAACGCTCTACTAGTATAGCATGCCATACCGGAAGATAGGCCCACCCATAACACTTTACATCACCACCGATCACACAACACTTACCACTTACCACGCCCACACATCATACTTTATCGCCGTGATCGCCACGTCACAACTGGCCTATCTAATATTTCTGCGAAAATTGTGCTTCAAAACTTAATGTAATGCTCCATCAAACTGAGCCTCTAATAGCGATGCCGGTTACAATGGAGCAAATTGTCAGGATTTAAATGAATTAACCTACTGCTTGAGACGACAAAGATAGTGAGGCGAGACGTCAAGACTTTAAGATGGTTAGTATCATTTTAGTGAATATGCTAAATCCTTGATTGATTAGTCTCAGTCTGTGGTCGACTCTGCACAACAAAAGGCATACGTATTGATAAGAGGGAGCAATCATGGAACGGCGATCATAACCCTGGTAGATGGATATGGCAATCAGAGTAGAATGGAATCATCGTTGGAAGTGTGGACACGTCAATGCTTGTGACACCCTATCAGTGGAAAAAGGAAACTATGTTTTGAAATGAGTAATGAAAACTGTGATGCGGCCCTAGGTTCATGAAACTTAGTGTCCACTGCAGTTGTGGCGGGCCGGGCTGAAAATGCAGCCTTCACCTTTCTGTGGTGGGTTAGAAGATAACAAACAGTATAACCGACCCCAGTGTGGCACCCCGGGTGCCGTCCCGGTCCCGGCGAAACTCGGCCCGCAAATCGCCAAAATTTCGCTCATTACCCGGGCCCGCCCCACGTCCTCCAGGCGCAATAATTCCGCGTAATTCGCCAGCGGCCCCGGCATATGGGCGGTCCGGCAAGACCGCCAAATTATTCCTTGCGAATGAAAAAATAATAAATATGATCATATCTATTTCATACATATATCCATCAGGAAATTATTTCTCAAAATACTAGTCATCATTAATTCATTACAAATAGTCATGTAGTGAGTTGAAAAATGGTGTGTAGACTCGATTCGCCCAACACGGTGTGGAAAATGAAAAAGAGAGAGGAACGTATGAGAAAAGACTGCAGTTTGCGAATTTTTGACAAATAAAATGAGTGACCTGTACACAAATAGGTACATTAAGCTTATAGGTAATAAGGGCACTTTGTACACTAAACTACATGTACATAATTAAAAACAGTACCTGAGTAAATCCAAAATCCAAACACACTTCTAAAACGGGAATAGCATTCTATTGGAGTTAAATTTAAGTTTTGAAAAGGTCAAAAGGTATGTGTGTTGTAACATGTGCTTTGGGCTCACTTCATGAGGGAAACGTTGAAAGAGAGAGTAACCCCGATTTTTTGGGTAATCTGACATGATGCTCTGGCAAGTATCTTTGATGGAGTAAAGAATCAGTAATTATACAAGAGCGAAAGTGTAGTAGACGAAGCTTCAAAAGAATTGAAATAGATCGTTGGGAGATGCAAATGGTTGGGTTAATTAGAGTGAATCCAAAAAAACGGTGAATGGCCAATATAAACAACCTAAAGCAGTGATCAGAAAGGTTGGCCAGGATGAGAGGAGAAAATGAGAATGGTAGGAAAGTGGTCGATGATTGATTATCTACCAAGTGAACTGAACGAGAGCAAGAACGCGCAGATGGTATAGTGTGTGGGTAAAGTAGTACTTGTGCTTTAAACACCATAGAGTATCCAAAAGTTAGCTACTCTCGCGTTTGTCTTCCTGCGTCGGGCCTGTATGATAGACTGGAATGGAATTTATCTCCGAAGAGTGTGCAAATTTTAGATTGATTTTGTCACATCTCAGTTGGAATGTCTGAAGAAGGAGAAACTGCCTTAATTCTCTCTCGCCTCGGATTGGAATGTTAAAATCCAGTGAGGAGGCTTTAGGAATGGTATTATTTTCTGGCTTCAGCGTGGCTATTCATAATTGTTACTAATGTAAATTAAAGTACGTGAGACTCTGGGCGGAGCTGTTAACTTCGCGGGCTTTGATGCATGTAACTGTAGCAGTGGCTCAAACTGTGTTAGATACGAAAGGAAGTAAACTCGGACTAACTATTACATGCTTGATGAAGTATAAATGAACAAGACAATAAAGAAGGTATAAGTTATGTAATGTGAGCGCTCGCATAGGCTCTAAATTATCTCGGACGATATAATTTGAATGATACGAACGAGCGCTTATGGATTAGTCTGATACTGCACTGAGTCTGGGAAGGCCAAATGAATAGGACCAAGCTCAATATGTTAGTAATAGTTTTGCAATAAGTAGGAAGGTTAACGTGCGATGTCGCTAAAAGTTAGGAAAGGTAACAGCAATGATTAACAGACGAAAATGGGCTCGAAAAGAAGATAGAAGCCGAGTCGGAGAAAAGCGGTTTTATAAAACGGTAAAATAAAAAAGGAAGCGAGTGGTTGAAGGTGTTTACTATATTAAAAAGCAAATCGATGAAAGTTTTCAAAAGAAGCCATCTTGGAAATATACTACTAAGGAGGAATTAAAAAATAGCTTTGAAAAGGATTGCATACGGTGAGGAGGAAAACAAAGTATGAGGTAAAATGAGCTTATCTATGTTTGGTAAGGATTGGATAGACGATGTTAGGACACTATCACTATTAGGATAAGGAAGCTCTTTCTAAGATGAAGGTAAGCGGCGGAGAAGCGTTTCAGAATGAGAATTAACTAGGAGCATTCTTGACTTAGAAAATAACTCTAATAGTGGTGTATTGGTGAGCCTTTACTGCTCTTGACTCATTGAAGTGAGATGGTAACAGGATTGATTCTGCTTACTCTTGTCTAAGCTTGACTTATCTGCTTTACTTAATACTTTCACATCCATACACTCATATATTTACTCAAGAGGTTGTCGGTTTATATTTTCGAATAATGTTAGTAGTATGCAAAACTCCATTCATATTTATATTCTTTACCTTATTCCTCGAGGGCATTATAATGAGAAAGAAGACTTCCGTAAAATTTCTGTTATCAATATTAACTCCACTATTATTGATGAGTACATGGTGTTAATGAATGACTTGTGTGGTCTTGATGGTTATTGCTTTTTGCAATGAAGGAATTAATGTATATTTGTGGGGATTGAGTTCTTTATTTATGTAAGGATAAGGAGAAAAATTACAAGTTATGAAAAGTTGAAGAATGGTAAATCTGCAGGTATAGATGATATATTACTAGTGTTGAAATTGATCAATAAAGAGCGTGAGCAACGTCGTAGGTAATGTTAATGGTGATTTGATTGGATTTTGGAAGTTTGTGTAATAATAGCGTTTAATGGAGTGGTTGGTATTTAGTTCCTAGGTATTGTGAGTGAGAGCAACGGTATATGTACCCTTTACTAAGTGGTAAGGGAGAAAAGTGGGAAACTGTTAGAAATTATAGGCGGAATAACATTTATTGGTGTATTGTTCGAAAGAATATATCGCGGTGTATTTTGGTCGATTAGGATAGTGTTTCCGTCGAGTGGATAAGGGCTTGATTGGTTTTAAGTAACAAGGTGCGATTTAAGGAGTAGGTTCTAGAGGATGTGTTGGATCATAATCACTTTACATTAGAAACACACTATGATTGAGAAAATGAGGGAGAAGAGGAATAATTATTTTAATATTTAGGTTCTTAGGTATTTGGGGCACCAGGTCGTATTCATTGATAAGATGTAATAGGACAAGCTTCTATGCATGGTTTATTAGTTAGATATGTATGGTGTTTAGGATGGTAGGCTTTCTGATGGAATCAAAAAAGTTATGAACTATGACGATACGTGAGCGTTGTGTAGAATAATGTGTCAATGGTGATGGTTTAGGATTAAAGGCGCGATAGTGAGACAGTTGTGTTGGTGTTTATGTCTCCTTAGGTTTTATTTCAATTTATTGTTAATTATGGAATGGAGGTTATAGAAAGAATTTCGACGGTGGGAACCATCACACCATATGCAGGAAAATGGTCGTTAGAATGATGGAGAATGGAGTGGAGTGGAGGGTGCCCTCCCTATTAATAGTGCGGACTGCAATTTTAGGTTCTGTCGTGGCGAAGTCTGAAGGTTTGAGAGCGATTGTAGGAGAGATTTGCCAGCGGTACTGTAAAAAGGAGGGGTTTGAAAGTAAAACGTAGATAAGAGTAAGTTAATGGCTTGTAGAGTGAGGACAAGTCCTCAGTGTGAAGTTTGATGTTATAGATGCTGTAGACGCCAGCTCGGAGCAAAGTAATGATCTGGTAGTCTTTAAAAACGTTATTTAGTCGGGTACTGTTGTTGGGATGAGTAAGGGATACGGAATGATGCGAAGTGTCAAGTAGGAAAGTTGTGACATGCGCAAGCGGAAGGTTGACTGGCTGTAATTATATATAACTGTGAATGTAAAGGGACTAAGTCTGAGTGCCGTTAAAGCTCTCTAATGGAGGGGTTTATGTCTTTTAACCAGTGTTTATTGATTAATAGGTAGTGCACGGCACTATGCGCACTGGAATTACGGAGTACTACCATCTAAAGTTCAACTAGTGTTCAGACCAATGCGACTTTCTTAAGGTTCCATCGCATAATGGGTGAGACAGAAAATTCACAAAATGGAGGACTCACTGCTCACTCACGCGACGCACATGTTTTTCGACACTAGAATTTGTGTGAAGAAAGCGGTAATATTAGCAAGAATAAATTGCAAAGTATGCTTGAGATGGTATTGGTCATTGGAAAGGTCACGCTTAATGCAACATGCATCAGCCGGCACAGTATGGTTAAAGCGGAACACCACCTTGTCATAGTGTTCGAGAGTGTGTTATCTTCTCTTT
>JABUQX010066649.1:35000-37500 GCA_015478945.1 Trachelipus rathkii | reverse complement strand
CAGCACCTCCTTGTGAAGTGACACATTTTCACCACACGCAGTATACAAAACAAGTCACTTCTTTGACCAACCTTTAACTGTTGCCAGGTAAAGGATGATACATTGTAAAGAAGATAGTCGGAGAAACGGAGAAGATGAAAGAGTTTGATATTATGTTGTTGAAGCTTTGAATGGTAAATAGTATAGTTTGATGGATTCATTTTCAAAACCATAGAAACTTTCGATAACTGCTTATATTTGTTTTAAAAAGGAATTGGTAGGATGGTTCACAAGCTGCATTTCAAGAACTAGAAGAAAGATATGGGTAGAGGTGAATGTTGAAATGGCACAGAATAATATTTTTTGAAAAAAGAGAAAAGGAGAATGAGTGAGAATTAATAACTGAAGAATTTAGGATGGTCAATAGAAACTGGAAATAAATAAACAACAAAAAGGAATATCATCATAAATTAGCAAAATTACTAAAACTATGATTTCGAAAATTTCTAACAGCAGAGCAAGCAACGTTATAGAGCCAGCCAACACCCGCAACATATCGTTGTTGATGAAACTTGAGGGTAATGTAATAAGAAACAGAATAAAATAATAGAATTTGATTTTGTAGTGCACAAACACCTGGAATGTGGATAAAACAAAAGGTGATACCTAAATGAGGAGAGGTGGTGCTCAGGAAAGTGAAAATTAGAATAAGGAAGAAAATCTTACAGAAATTAGCGAAGAAAGAAGAAAGATGCAGTGCCTGAAGGAGGAAATAAGGTGCCTACTCTAAAGTCAAGAGCATTCCCATATGTGAAAAGTAACCAACTATATGGCTCTTGAATACAAATGAATGCTCCAACCCAACCAAATACACAAATGGGAATAACTAAGAAGTTTCAAAACTATAAAATACATATGTAACTGACCACCGATGCCTTGCGACATGGTTATTGTATTTTTACCATCGAATCGCCAATTTTTTTGAAAAAATAAATGTCATTTCTTAATAAAAAACATAAAAAATAATATATATATATATATAATATATATATATATTATATTATATATTATATATTATATATATATATAGTATATATATATATATATAAATATATATATATTTAATATAATATATTATAAATATTTATATATATATATATATAATATATATTATATAATATATATATATCTTGTGTACTATATATATATAAATAATACAAAATATATATATATATATATATATATATATATATATATATGTTTTTTATTAGACATATGAAAGTGAGATTCTGAGCTCCGCAGAACTCGTCGGATAGATTTGAAATTGATTAATTTAAATACGATTTTTATTTGAATATATTTTGGATAAGTTTTTTATTTTGAAAATATTTTAAGAAGAATTTTATTTTGGAAAATAAAATTGTCTCGTGGGAAGAAAGTCTCACAAGGTGACTTCACACCTGATATCGTAGATACGGTGAAAGATCATAAATAGAAGATAATTAATTATTACCTGGTTCTCTCTGGGTTCTACCTTTGGTTCTATCATTGGAATACGATTCAACGTGTGGATTCTATCAGTAATTGAGTACATCTTCATTGAGGACTTATCTCTTGTTTTACGATATAATTGAAGAGACCTGATTCAAGAAAGCTCTGCTACAATAGTGAGTCATAAGAAGAATACAGGCTAGATTATTATTGGATCGTTTAGAAGACAAGTCAATCACAGGATTTGTGGATTATGGAACTTGTAGAGAAAATACTATAGCAAATAATGTCCTAGTTTTTATGATTAGAAATCTATTGAAAAGAAAGTCATATTTGTACTGAGAAGTTGTCATACGACATTGAGAGCGACTTTCTACTGAATTCAGAAACTAATACATATTGTAAAGGATTTACCTTCTAAAGGAAAGGACTACTGATAGTCTGTGAAGTCCATCTGCGACTTGGAAGTATTCTGGAATTCTGAAGACCTTGTGATTATTCGCTGTACTTCGTGTCTGAAGTGAAAGGTTACGTTGTGAATTCATACCCTAGACAATTTGGTTAATTTTATTTTTGTGTTTTGAATAAATAAACTTCGGGAATTGTCACGTTATTTATTGACATCTGTCCCATCTTGTGACAATAAATTGGAGGCTCTGTTCGGAACATTTTCTAAAAGGAAATACTGAGACCAATAAATTGAAGACTCTTCTGAATTTGCTTCTGAAGAAAAGGGATATATCAGTGGTCTTATTTGAAATAGTTCCAAAAAGAATTTCACAGTTGTCATTCAGAGTAAAGTCAACTCTAGTGATATAGATATTAAAGTGTGAGCCTCTATTGAAATATAACTTTCGAATATGGATTAGCAAAGATCGCTCTAGACCTTGGATTAAAGGGAAAAGAGGCATGGGAATTTATAACTGCCAGACAAGCTGCTGAAAGAGAAGCTGCCAGAGAAGCAGCAGAGAGACAAAGAGAAGCTGCTAAAGAAGCGGCAGAGAGAGAAGCTATCAGACAAGCTACTGAA
>JABUQX010066649.1:25000-27500 GCA_015478945.1 Trachelipus rathkii | reverse complement strand
TATAAAAATCACTGAAAGTGTCATTTTGGTGTGATTTTTAGAGGGAAAGCAACTTATTTAAAGTCTGTAATTTTTTTTGAAATTACAGCTATAACAATTGTTTAATCTAAAAAAAAATATTAACGTTAAAACTTGTACACTTTGTACACTTTTTATTCTACACTTTGTACACTTTTTATTCTACACTTTGTACACTTTTTATTCTACACTTTGAACACTTTGTATTCTTAAGAATTTCAAAAATTACTATTTAAAAAATTGCAAATATTGAAATAAGAGAAAATAGTAGGGCAAACACATAAAAGTCTGAAATTTTACACCACCACACATACCACACACACACCCACGCACACACCACACTATAGTAAACTCTACTCTAAGTAACCCTTCCTATGTAAATATGGGTTCCAGACTAGAGTGGTTTTAGAGGTACAACCTTACAAAAGTCATAAAATTCATTATTTTTATGTATTACTATAGATTGATTACTTGTTTTAATATATTTTTTAGGGCAATTATAATATTGTCTTAGCTTTAAAATATGAAAATTTATTTTCTGAAAACAGGTGAAATTTTTTATTAACTTTTTTCAGAATTTTTTTTTTGCTAAAATAAACAAAAAAATTTCTTTTGGCCTTTTAAAATTGATTAGAGGAAGAATGAACCTAAATTTTTTATTTACAGGATATCTCCCTGTGGGTTGTTTTATGATATATTAGCAATTGGAACTCAAAGTGTGGTACAAAATTGGCACTAGAAAATGAATGACTAAAAAAAGCGCTCGAAACGGACGTTTTAAAACTCACCAAATAAAGACTTTTGCTTTATATTTCATGTAGATCGGATAAAAATTAATGAAATAATAATAAAATTTCAATTCCATAAATTTCCCTAAAATTTCCTTCGGAAATCGAAACCTTCTCTGAAGGGCTAACTTTTTCTACCACATATTTTAGTGGTACCATGTAACCATATGATTGTTTATATTTTAAAGCATAACTAATACTATAGCTACCAAGATTATGTATTAAAACAAGTAATTATCCCATAGTAATACGAGTACATATAATAATGAACTTTTATTATTTATTATTTATTTTTTATATATATTATTATTTTTATGAATTTTTATTACTGAGTTGTTCCAAACTTAATATTTTTTATGATTACTTATTATAGAATGCCTTAATGTTTGTAAATTTCAGATTTTTAAATATTTTTGCCCACCAGAGTTATAGAGATCAAAAATACTCAAGATTTTATAAATATCACTTTTTGACCAGCCTATAGATAAAAAGGTTTGCAATTCTCAAAGTTAACCATAGTTTTAAGTTGTTTTTTTTTTCTTTTAAATTACGCCATTGTTATAGCTGTAACTTTCTTAGAAAATTTTAGACGTTAAATAAGTTGGCTTCCACCCTAAAATTCCCATAAAAATTACCTTTTCCTCGATTTTGATACAAAAATTTGACATAATAATTAATGTTGGAGAAATAATTTTAGAAGCATAGTTTAAATAATAAATTGTATGTTACAATGTGTTTAATCACGATAATTTAGAATTTGTCCTAGGAATTACCAGAGTTGAGATGATGAAATGGCCAACCCAATGGTACAATAACGACCACAGTGTTGAAACATTTGTAAATAAAAATTTTTTTTTTTTGATATTCGGAACTGTCAACATATAAGGTTTACAGCATGCAAAATATAAATTGTTTTTAAAATCGGTCAACGGACACGTTGGACTACTTCATATGGACTGACCCGCTGACGATTTCATCATTGATTATTCTTTTCCTATTATTGGCTTTTCACTCAACTTTACAAATTGCCCTTCTGGACGATGGGATTGGAGTAATTTATCTTTGATCTTTCTCACATTTAATTGGGACAGACAAACCACACATGTTTTCAATACCTCAAAAATTCAGGCAATTATTCTATCCAGACAAACCATACTCATTTTTAATGCTTCAAAAAATACAGCCACTTATTCTCTCCAGGCAAACCATTCTTGTTTTTAATGCCTCAAAAATTCAAGCACTTTTTCTATCCAGACAAACCACACATGTTTTTAATGCCTAAAAAATTCAGGCACTTATTCTATCCAGACAACTATACTTTTTTTTTGAAAACACACAACAAAAACCTTGCTATTTCTAATATTCTTGATATTTCCTTATCTCGCTATCCTTCTTTTAAAGATCACATTGCTTGTTCTTATATAGCAATCTTTTTAAGATCTTAAGTGTTCTAAGGAGCTTTTTGAATTTCACACTCCCACAGTTTTTCTTTCAATACAGGGTCGTTGCTCGTCATTGTATGGAATATACATCATATACCTGGAGTGGTATCACTCTCCAACTCTTATTGACTCTCTCCAATGACTTTTTTGATGCCGAACTGTTGCAACGCTCTCTTTTTACTATATGTTTGCAACAAACACCCTCTAATCGCATACCTCCAGCCATGAGGAGAGCCCGTGGGACTTGTTAAT
>JABUQX010066649.1:12500-15000 GCA_015478945.1 Trachelipus rathkii | reverse complement strand
TTTTTTATATTATATATATATATATAATATTATATAGTAATATATATATTTGAACAATAATTATATTATTATATATATATATACTATATATATATATATATATATATATATATTATATATATATATATATATATAAGATTAAATTTGAAAGTTATATCAAATATCATTTTTTTAACAATATATATATATATATATTATATATATATATATATATATATATATTATATATATATAATATATATATATATATATATATATATATCAATATTATTTTTTTACATATATATATATAATATAGTTATATATCCCTGGCGAAAATATTTTAAGGTAAATTTACATTTAAGCAATTAGTAATTCGGCAAAGAAATTTTGAAAACGCGAATTTATTGTTTAGCAATTTTTTAAATACTAATTTTATTGGGGGGGAAGAAACATTATTTTTTAGCTATTTATTCTCTAATGGGTGCACGATGACCCCACTTACGCTCGATATGCACATATTAAACAATACGCACATGCACAATTTTAACATCTATATATATATACATATATATATATATATATATATATATATATATATATATATATATATATATATATATATATATATATATATATATATATATATATATATATATATATATATATATATACAGAAACATACATTATATATCTATATCACTTCACTTTCAATTTTAAAGTTTAAAAACAAGGGAAAACTATTTTTTTTTTTATTTTAATTCCGAAAGTTAAGATTATTGGGTGGGGAAGCCATGAGCTTTCGTCCAATGTTACGAATGGACCTTTTCAAATGGGATGTATTTTCAACAAAGCGATCGCCTGCCAACTCGAAGGGTTATTGCCAGTTTCAGGAAAGTTTTAATTGGTTGGTCTTTTATTATTTTTAAGATCAGTGAAGTACTTTGAGGAGAGCAATATTGAATTTTGTATTTTGTCTGGCTTGAATTCACCGGCTGATTTATTAAAGTTATTTGTGTTATAAATATATATGGATTCTGTTATTTTTCTACTTTGTACTTGATTTATGGTTTTTAGTGTGGTGATGTTTGTCAAATTGATTTTATGATGAGTATTGGTGCGATGGGTGGTGAGTGCAGAGTTCATATTGTCGTTGGTTAAATCTGTTTTATGTTGAAATATGCCTCGGGATAGATCGTTTGTTTCCCCAATATATACAGAGGGGCAATTGTAGCACGGGATTTGATATACGCATTGTTGTTGAATATTGTTTCTTTGTTTAGGGGGTTTGAGAGTGCGTTTGAGAGTGAATATGTTATTGTGAGTTAGTATGATTGAATTTGGTATGTGTTGTTTTAATTTATGTTCTATATTGAAAGAAAGGGGCAAAAAAGTTTTTGAAGTTTTCTGATTTTTTTGTTTGTTGTTATAAAAGTTTTTTTTGGCTTTTTTGTAAGCCAAGTTAATTATGTAGGGGGGGTATTTGAGTTTGGTGAACGTAGTATGTAGAAATTTGGTTTCTGAATTTAAGTGGTTGGGAGAGCATATTCTTAGGGCTCTGAGATATAGACTGCTGAGAGTGGCTATTTTTATGTTTTTGGTGTGGGCAGAGAACCAGTGGGTGTAGTTAGGAGGGGAGGTGGGTTTTCTATATACTGTATGTGTGATATTGGGGGAGTCTTTCCATATAAGAAGCGTGTCCAGAAATGGTAGAGTGTGGTTGTGCGAAAGTTCGTGAGTGAATGATATGGAAGGATGTATGTTGTTTATAAAGGTTAGGATGTCTTGTGGGTTTGTATGATGGGGTATGGCGGCGAACACATCGTCGACATAACGGAGCCAATGAGAGTTATTGAGGGTGTGGTGGGGTAAAATATGGTAGAATTCCAGTAACTCCATAAATATATTTGCTAATGTAGGTGAGAGGGGGGAACCCATTGCGAGTCCTTGGGTCTGCTTATAGAATTTTCCATTGAACGTGAAGAAATTATGGTTTAATGTGAGAGTTATAAGTTCTTTTATTAGAGAAAAGGGGTGAGAGAGGTTGACTTGATGCTGATTTAGGTACTGTTCGAGTAGATTTAACGTGAAGGGGACAGGGACAGAGGTAAATAGTGATTCGACGTCGAAACTGAGTAATTGGTGTGAAGAAGGGCTTATGTTTTTTATGCGTTGTAAAAATTCACTGGTGTCTTTTATATGTGAAGGGGAGATTAGGCCTATGAGAGGTTTGAGAGTGGTGGATAGCCATGCAGAAAGTTTGTAAGTATTGCAGTTGATGTTGGAAATGATTGGTCTAAGGGGGATATTGTTTTTGTGGGTCTTTGGTATTCCATAGAAGTGGGAGATATCAGTCATGTAGGCTTTATGTTTTTTGTGACGAAAGCTCATGGTTTTTCCAAATTTTTTTGGTAAGGCTAGTTACGAAAATTTTGGAAAGAAGTTTTTTTTTTTTTTGTTTTTATGTAATATATTTGTATATATTATATATATAATATATATATATATATATATATATATA